>JBBMOE010000009.1:2743028-2778028 GCA_037975065.1 Chaetodon trifasciatus
ATGAAAGGTGCTTTACAAATAAAGTTTTATTATTATTATTATTATTATTATTATTATTATTATTATTATTATTCATTAGATGCTCAAGTCTAATCATTAGACATTTTCACTGGTCTTTTATTTATTCATATTTCAGTAATGCAATACATTCAGTTTGTCCATATGTACAACAGCAGTAGACAGACACAAATGTAAAAAAAAATATGTATTGACATACATATAGGAATATATATACATAGAAATTATAATTTGGTTAGAGAGGAAATATAACCCATTTGAATATTTTCAAGTTTCAGGGTTGACTGTCCATTCAGTGCTGGGATTAAGATAAAAAATGACAGCAGAGACACATAGGCTGCAGAAAATTACATATTAAAGCTTTAAAGATTCACATGTAGTTGGAGAATTTCAGTAAGCTCTATGTCACAACTGAGTCATGAAAGATTGCTTTATTTCTATTCCACCCATTTGTTTTTGCATATTTGGGTTTACGTTCGCAAGTGCGAATCACAATGCTCTGCATAATGTTCAAGTATGCCTCTCACTCCTGCCTGAGGACTTGGACAGAGAGTCTTAAGTGTGTCTGAGCTGTCTCAGCTCTCACACTGAGACTCTTCAAAAGCATCTCCATTATTTTGGAGGGGAGATCGCCTCTTCATGCCCCGTTAAAGTGGGCACAGCTTCTCTTTCCTCCTCCTCAGCATTTACTTGAGCTCATCAAGACATTCATAGAGTTACAGCTCTGCTGCTTCTATTTGTTTCTATGGACACTGGAGGTAAAGTTGCTCCGATTGGCTGCCTGGCTCAGCCAGTCTCGGGTCTATTTCCTGACATTGGTGGTGGTGGTGCTGCTGTTGCTGCGCTGGTAAAACAGCACATAGGCTTGATTTGTCTGAAGCTGGTTCTCTGAGACTGGAGTCACACTGTCGGTGGGTAGGTGGAGAGGAATCATAAGAAACAGCTCCAGGTTTATAGAAAAGGCATGTCAATACAGATGATGCATCCACATAGTACTCATTTTAAATAGACTCTGTATGACATGTAGTAACTATTGCATATTAAAACAAAAGTATTGAGGTGGAGGGCGAATCTCACCTGGAGTCATTGTAGAAACACCAGCCATTTTCATCTGAACAGCAGGCTGTGTAGTGGCCCATGTTCACTGTCCCAGCATGGTTGCATATTGCATATAAGTCATATAGAACTGGGCCTGTGGGGACATACATTGGCATATTGACTGCGGTCTTCAGTTTCACAAGTTTGCAAATTATGGAATAATCTGTTGTAAGAAAGGGTCTTCATCTGTCACTTTCAAAAACTACTAAAATATCTAACTAACAAATAGCACATAGGCCATTATTTTACATTGTATTTTAAATGGTAATGATCAAATTAGTCAATCAACATGTAACTGACTGTAATTCAGTCCATCAATAAATGTGATCATTGACAGAGTGACTTCATTGTTCCAGTAGCTCATCTTGCCGTGAAACCATAACATCCACAGTTCAAGTAAAGCTGGAGACCTGTACTGCAAATCTTTCCCATCGCTTTCTCCCTGCGTCTTTTGTTTTGCTCAACTCAAAATAACATTCTATATAACTGGCTTTTAAAAACCTTGTTGAAGACTCGTCTATCTACTGGTGTCAAAAGGTTAAAAACAGTTACTTTCATCCATGCATGGATCATTTTCTTTCAGCTGAAGCCATGACCTCAATGAGGCCTCTGTTTCTTTAACCTCTCCTGCACATTATATTATTTCTACCTTTTGCTGTTTTCCTTTTGTTGAAGCTAAATTAAACGGCTCACAGTAACATACCAAGCATTCATGTAAAAGGAAATAATACACAGATGGAGGAGTATTTGAGACATGTACAAGGACAAACTGAAAGACAGGTTTGTTCGTGCTACCACAGTCAATGGGTCCATAAGGTCCAAGGTCCAGGTTGGTGAGTGGGAAGGACACATACACCGTGCTTTTACTGATAGACCACCGGGACATCGTGAAACGATTCAGATCTGATGGAGACTGTTAAGCATCATCATAACTTCCTGCACCAAGACATCACTTGCTGATAAGGTTAGTGCACCAAGCAGGAATTATTGCCAAGGATACGGATTACAATAACTTGGGGAAACCTCTGGATGGACAGCCGCTTGGTACACTCTGTATGCCTGTTACACCTCTCGCACATCTGAAACACACAAACAAACAAACACACCTTAATATAACATTTGCAAATACACAGAATCCACTGTATGTTACTAACTAGTATAAAAAAGTTAATGAAAAAACAACTGGAAGGTGTGATCCACCACTGATGTTATTTACGTTGTATTATAGTTTTATTTATCCATATATAAACTATTCTAATATTGTTTGGAGTGCTAGTATGCTGCCTCATCCTGCCATAACAAAATACTTTTAATTCAGAAGTTCTTAAAGGGATGGTTTGGTGTTTCTGAAGTGGAGTATACTGCTGTGGACAGAGGTAGCAACAAGCAGAAACAAATCAGTATCACTGTAAGCGTACGTTATGTTTTGACTATTTTCACAGCTTTACCTTGTCTTCAGACAGCCCGTTCCAACAGGAAATTGAAGCCAATATATCCATCTATGCTCTCTTCAAAGCCACCAGACTTCTTTCACAAAAACAGTAATTTCACCTCACAAAGAGGGGTAGTTGTTGGTCCACTACTGCCTGAATCAGCTAGTTTGTTTGTGTTATTGTGTGACTTCCATGAATCCAAACTAACCCTTTAAAACACTGAAGTCACAAACCAGCTGATTCAAGCAGTGGTAAACCAGCAACTTCCATGTTCCGCGTGCTAACATTACTGTTTTTTTCAAAGGAGTCTGGCAGCTCTGGAGAGAGCAATCAGTCTCCCATTGGAAAGGGCTTTCCAACAGCAAGGTAGAGCAGTGAAAAAAGTCTAAATATAGCGCACACTAACACTGATATTGGCTGCTTTAGCTGGGCCTTTTTTTAGGTGGCTAAAATGTGTTGCTGCCTCCGTCCACAGTCGTACATTGTTTAGCTTCCTACACCAGTGCTCCCGCTGCTTCTCCAAACTGGAGGCATGCCATTTACTGTACCTAATGCACTGGCAATGGATAAGCAACTCATACAACTCACTCTGTGTATGTGTATGTCAAAACGATCAACAAATGACTACATTCTGCTATATTTATGTCTTACATAGCATCCCAACTTTTTTGGAACTGGTGTTGTAACTGAGTGTCTTTGACCTTTGACCCTAAAGTTAGAGACACACTGATGTATTGTAATCTTTTGCTTTTGCACTCTCTGTGTTAGCTTACTGGTGAATTCTCCTTGTCCAATTTCTCCTCCTGAGAGAAAAGGTCCAGACACTCCCTCAGTGTGACCTCCCCGGCAGAGCTCCTCTTGGGGATGGGCAGCGACAGATCACAGAACACATCGAATGTATTGGAGTAGTGGGAGCACACTGAGCAATGCAGCGAGCTCCGCAGCTGGCCTGAGAACAGGTCTGTGTGAGAAGGGTGGCAAGAATTAGCAGCGCTCGCCCTCTGTGAACTTAGAATACAGATGAGACTGGATGGCTGTCCTTACCCACAATTTTGCTGTCATCTCTCTCCAAGTGCTTCTTCCACATGGCAGCTGCCTCTTCCGAAATCCTGAGCGAGGATAAGAGACGAGGGGAAGAAAGAGAACAAAATGTGGTCACATGAATGCTGTGAAAGTTTCAAGGATATAATCGTTTCCACATCAACATGCACACCTAAATCTGGCGTATTTCTGTTCGGGCTCCTTCCCTGCCCGTCGAGCGTAGGGCCTGCGGTTGATTTCGGTGTGCAGCTTGTCCAATAGGAACCTGAGGAACTCCTGTGCGTCCTGTTGACTGGGTTAAACACAGAGATATGTCTTCTTCCTGTCACTTTACATGCAACTTTGCACACCAATGATATTGCTTACACAAAAGTCTCATGGGAAGATGCAGTTGACCTTTAGGAAAACAAAAACATCATCTATATTCTCACCTGTAACCACTGAAGTATGGCACTGCTTCTTTAAAAAGACTGTAAAACTGTCGTGGGTTTACGACTGTGTCCGCTTCATTTTCATCCCAAAGGCCCGACAGCACCTGAGAGAAAGCTGGCACCGGAAGACAAGGAGCAATGAGAAAAGGTGAAAGAGTAACATGAGAATAACAAATAACACGAAGAGGAGGAAACAGCAGGGGAGAGGAACATACCTTCCATGAGCTTAGCATCCTCTTTGGAGAACTTCTCCTGCCTGTAGGGTTTCAGGAGGCAGTAGTCCCGTAGGCCACGTGTGTGAGACAAACATTGGACTATTGCATTCAGAAAACACTGAATTGGAGATAAGGTATGGGGGAAAGTGAGCATGTTTGTGCAAAAAAAATTAAAAATGCTATAAGTATTTCTTTAAGGGACCTGGACTGTTAAACACTTACTGTGTTTCCTATGTTTCTAAGGCCAACCCTTCCACTTCCTAAGGCGAGTTGCTCTTTCTGGAAGACAGACAACACAGGAAGCTATTGATCCAAACTTACATCTGCAAGTATATCGCCTGTTTCAGTTTGCATACACATGTAGCTCAATGCATGCATGTCCTACTATTTGACCCCTGTCTGTCTGCCTTAACCCCGCCGTGTCAGTGTATGTACCTCACTGGTGAGACAGATTTAGCCGTCTTATCTCATTAACATAACAAGAGAGTCTAAAAGGAGGTCAGCCTCAAGCATTCATCCTATTAGAGACCAGGGAGTGCTGACAGGTGCTTAAACACGTGTGGGTTGATGTGTACTCTCCATTAATTCCCACTTCTCTGTCTGTGTTTACATTTGTCTCATGGGTGTCCCATAACTTCCACATTAAGAACAAACTGAATAAAAGATTTGTATGACACACCTCGTTGTCAGTGACCAGAAGGAGGCCCATCAGTGAGGTGTAGAGGACAGACTGGGAGATGTCAGCCGTCTCTCTCTGGAGGCCTTTCTGAGACACCAGGGTCCGACACAGGGCTTCACAAGAGCCCTCCACGTTGACGCCACTGGCTCCAGGCATCCTATTTCTATTGGTAAACCTCAGCAAAAAGGGTTCCTGAGACAGACAGGAAGGCTTCCCAAAGAGATGAAAGCTCGGTGGTTTGCAGGCTCAGGCTGGGTAGGTTGCACCACCTGAGCTTTTTCCAAATGCAGGGTCAAAGGTGAGCAGAACGTGATGATAATTCATAAGCTGTCTGACAGACAGAAAGAGTCTTCTTTTTAAAATGATCCTCTTTTTCCAGGAAAACGATGAGCAATGTTATTCACAGCCGAAGGAAAAAGAACAGGATTAATTTGTGAATGAGCATCCCCTTAAGGTAAATCCTTATCTTGAATAGATCAAGTTGATCCACTCACAGTTCTCTCTCTAATTACAGCATTCAGAACAGCTCAGAAAGTCAAGGTCTGACACAGAAGTCATAGAATGCAGACATCAATGAAACAGCTCGAGGGTAGGAATTAACAAAAAGAGATTTTTGGAGGCTTTACATCAAGTGTCAATTAATTAAAGATTCAAGTATGTAACCAATAAACCAGAACATGCCAATCTCACTACCAACGTTCTGAGATTTTACCAAAGTCAAATCTACACTCTCATTGCTGTTTCTGTAAAGTAAAGCGTAAAAAAAATGTTGCAAACAATGTTAGTTTGCAAACAATGCCTGACAAATATTGTAGCATTCACGAATAAACAGAGCGGTTTGGACTCACCTGATCACTTGGTCACTCTATCTGTGGACAAACTGTCCCTACCAAGCTGTTCCCATCACCTGCCGAGCTGTTAAAAATGCATAAGGGGACATCTACTGTTTCACCGTGTGTCTGTAGGCTAGAACTGAAAGTCTACCCCTCTCCCCTGCCCTGCCACCGGTGTCAGAGAGAGGGAGAGAGGTGGAGACAGAGGGGGAGGATAATCATCACTAATCTTTTCTTTCTAGATCTCGTTGCTATACTTAGACTTCTATTTGTGAAGTTGGCCACGAGTACCTCAACAAACTTTCAAGTGTCAGTTTATTAAAAAAAAAACATTTTACACATTCAATAATACTGCTCCCAAGATGCACAGCGCACATCACCACAATCACACAATCCATCAGAAAATGCATGAAAATAATAGTTTCCTTTTAAGGATTTACACGTGTGTGTCTTAGCACAATAATCTCTCACAGACAGTTCATATTTCATTTCCTCCAGCATCAATGTACAGATCTATAGTCACTCCCCAGGCCTCCTGGTGATCAGTCAGCGACTGGTGTGGCCTGTCATTTCTGTGTCCGAGCTGAGGCTGAGCTCGGCTATGTGATACAGGGCGGGATCAGGGTGAGGTGAGAGCTGCGACTGGCTGGTCTGAGCCGTCCTATCTCGCGACTGGACGATGGCTTGGCGCAGACAGGTGATCCACTGCTGCTTGCTGAAGGAGTCATTGGCCTGCAGGCTGTAAGGGTGAGCTTTGGAGCGCCCCCTGCTGCTCACACGGAAACAGTTCCTCACTGGTGAGATAGAGACGTAAAGAGGAGACAGATGGTTATTGAGTGGTTTTCGCTTAATTTAATGGAGTGGCATGGCTTCCCTCCTTCCACCACCAAAAATGGAATAATAAAGATACAAATACACTTGAAATTAAATAATCAGGCCATGTATACATTAATAATGCTATATATTACAGCAGTGTTGATGCAAATAATTAAGTAGTCGACCAACAGAATTGTTTAAGTCATTTATTGAGGAAAGACTCCAGCTATTTGCTGGTTAAACCTTCTACATCTAGACAATTTGCTGATTTTTCTCTCTAAAATCTCATTATAAATTGAATATTTGTGGCTTTTGGATTGTTTCTTGGACAAAACAATTTGATGATGTCATCTTGTGAACGTGAGCTTTTGATAGGCATTTTTCACTATTAGATAGATTGATCAATTGACTAAAAAAGAATAATTAAAAATAATTGCAGCTCTACACGACTGCCCAACCACTATACTCATACAATTTAGCAGCTAATACAAATTTTACCAGTTGCATCTAGATGTTACCTTTATCATTTCCTCCAGTGAAGGCTCCTCTGAAGGTGCCCCCTCCACCTGCCTCCCCATCTGGAATCTCCTCCAGATTTATCAAGGCATTGGGCAGAGGCTGCCTGTACACATGGAACACCTGACCTCCATCTCTGTCCTCACTCGGTCTGCTCAGCACCAAAGCCAGCTCAAACAGGAAGACATGCAGCCGCTGACAGAGCAGACAGATGCACACAAAGGAAGAGATATGGCTTTATGAGAATATTTACCACAAAAAATCATGCTATTCAGATATGACAGTTGCATCTTTGGCAGCGTTACCATAAAAACAACATTTTTTTTGTTGGAAATTAATATTACAATACAGCACTCATATACAGGGCTGAAGAATCTGTCAGTACATGGATCAAAGGCCCCAGGCGAGCCACCCAAAGGTCATTCAGTGCCAACAGAGAGCTGCTACCTGGCCCTTGTTGTTCTTGAGCTCTCCATGGCAGTAGAGGAAGCGGGACTGCTGGATCTCTGGTAGTCTCTGACTCTCCTCGAGGTAGCTGAGACCCCGCCTGTAGAACTGGCACTCTGCCTCTCCTGTCTTCTTGTTCACCTCCGCCACAATGCTCTGGATCAGCTCCAACTGAACAAAGTACGAGTGTATAATATGTGTCATGTTGGTGATGGAATCTTGTTTCAAATGTAAGTCTTTAATGTGATGTTATTTTCAAGTTACATCACAGGATCACTGTCTCCTGAACTCTATGCTTTCTAAAACATTTTGCGCTTGTCACCATTAGGAGGCACCAACGTGCAAAACACTAAAGATTTAAAAAGGAACAGAAGTGTCTGGACTCTCTGCACTTGACTGATGGCTTTCATAATCAGGAAAATAAGAGAGGGTTTCCAGCAAACTCTAAATCCTAGATGTACAAGATTTATTTAGTACTGATTCATATTTGATATAGCACATGTTCAGAACAGTCCCAGGCCTTACTAATTTGGATTTGTGTGTTATAATCCACAGTGTCAGACAGACAAGTGCTGATTTTTATGCTACTAAGGAATAAATCTGACCACTGATCAGATTACTGATAAATTATGAAGCATTATATTAGCAATTTTAAAGGAAACCTGGGTCTATCTAAAGCAACAGAGTCTGCATGCATATTGTATAAACTAACCAATGTGGACATTATTCAGAGCCCTGTAGAAAACCACTTAGGGATCAGGATTAGAGTCCAGATAGTGGAATTTGTTATAGCCATTTCAACAAGTGCACTCAGGATTCAGCCATTATCTCAGCTGAGTAGATGTGCATGTTTTGATGTTGATGTTTGTATGCACATGAATGCGTAGGATGCCAACTCACAGCATCAGGCAGTGAGTCCTCATCCGGGTGGTCTGGAGGTGTACACTTCTGTATCTCTTTCAGCAACAGGGGGTATTTGACCAAACGGCTCCGAGGCAGGTCCAGGAAGTTCCACAGGTCCAGTTTCCTGCTGAACGAAGACTCCTGACACAGGCGCAGGAAGTGCTCTACTCTTTTCTCATGCTTTTTCTGGTCCAGCAGGGCTTTAGCCCCCACCTGGTTACAGCAGTATGTGACATAAGCCCCCAGACAAGGGAACTGCAGGGAGGAAGAGGAGCAAAGGAGTCAAATAAAGTCAGAAAAAAGCAGAGAGAAGCACACAGACTGAACTCTGACTCTGGTTTAGAGAGGAACATAATAGTGTAAATACAGGAAGTGGAGTGAGTGAAGGTGGGTTGTGCCCTTTTTTTCTTCTTCTCTCTCAGTCTCTTTTGGTTTCCGTGGTAATACTCACCCAGTTCATGAGAGTAGGCCCCACCTCTCCGACCGTGTTTTCTGATCCTCTCAGCCGCTCCAGGCGACCCAGAAGATCTGGTATGAAAGAAAAACAAAAGTGTTGAGTTCTCACTGATTTTTGTTGACTGGATGCCAGTGTTTCTACAGCTCAAAGACAGAAGATGGCATTCAACTCATTCAGCTTATTTCCTTAAAACAACAACAACAAAAAACTCTTAGTTATAACTTGGAAACAAAAGTGAATGACTGGACATTCCTCCGTTAAGGCTGGACAGCACAGTTCAAATCAATATTGTAACATTAACAGTTTAAAGACACTGTACATCAACATGTGGCAAAATTATATATATAATGCATTGTAATAATTGATGTTCAGTGTGGCAAATTGTATTTTATCAAGGAAAGCTCAAGTTCCTTGAAAGATCAAGGAAATATTTGTAAAGCAAGCCCTTCAATAACTAATTTCAAATCATTAATTTGGGCTCAACTGTGCGAAACAGTATGACTGTTATTACACTGATAGCCAACAAATTCTAACTTTTAATTATCACTCAGGCCTACTTGCCATGTCACATGATTAGGAAATGAGTAGGTGGTGTTCACGCATGAATGGGGACTGTGTGTAAAGCAGAGAGATGGATTACCTTGATGGAGGGGAATGAGAGAGTCCAGTGTACCAAAGATCTGTCCAAGCTCACTCTCAGTCAGGATGTCCAACTTCAGCATGGGCTCATAGTACACCTGGCAGCACATAGCAAAGTGAGGGAAAAGTGCATCAAAGTGGGAGATGTCAGGAAATGGACTTTTAAACATATTCAGTGTGCATCTGCAGGATTTGCTCTGATATAAAGTCAGAGTGGTGATGTTAAGTACCTTCTTGACCAGACTCAGGTCATCAATGAGTTGTCTCTCCCCCTGAGTCAGCTCATAGATCACCTGCAGAGGAATGAAAACTGCTCAACAAGTGGACACATTAACACTGACGTGTCCATGCAAACACGCCTGCACACGACATGAAATACACAGACGGACAGCTGATTGTTCAATAAAGGAAGTTGAGCCTCCAGTGCCAGCTCACATCCTCTTTCATAATCGCCGTGCAGAGTTGCACGCGCTAGTCAACCTGCAACCACAGCTTGACCCACAAACCCCCAAAACAAGCTGCATTAGATTAAATGTGTCTGTAGAAGGTTTAGCTGCCATGCTGCCTAACTAAACCAAACACGCCCCCCCCCCCCCGCACCTCTTGACGTTTGATCTCCTTTGCAGTGAGGTCGTGACTCTCCACAGTGTCGCTCCAGCATTGGCTGTTGCGCCGGCGTGGAAATGACGAGGCCTTTGTGCCCCCCCGGCGCAGCGGGGCTGGGGGCAAAGGTCGAGCCTCTGTGCGAAAACTGATAGACCGCTGTGAAAAGAGCAGAATGGTTGAACAACTGCATGTAAAAGTCATTTGTGTGACAACAGGTGTGTGAGGGTGTTTGCGTATGGTTACCGAAATGGACTGTCCAATGCGTTTCAGAGCAGGGGTCTTTACTGGGGTGATGACCCCTGTTAGGCTATTGGACTTCGCCACAGGTTTGACCCTTTTATTGCTGGGCTCCTAAAATGAAATCCACATCAAAACTTAAGAATCCAGCTTTGATAAATAAAATGGTCCACAGTCATTCATCAGACTTTTTACTGGTTTTTCATTAGAAGGTCTGAGACAGCTGAACACACACATGGCCTCTGCAAAAACAGGAACAATCACCTCTGAATCCTTCATGTGGTCACACATCATTTCACCCTGCTCCTCTTCCTCTTCATCCTGATAAAACAGGTCACACAACAGAATAAGTTTGAAGTGAACTTGAGGGAGACATGAGGGAGTTCAGGAAAGTGGAAAGAAAGAGATGTGGAGAGGGGTGAGACGGTGCATGGTGCAGATCTCTCATTTCCTGTGTGACACTTTCAAAGAGGAAGAAGGCTGAAACTGCGCCGTTGTAGTAAAATGCAAGATGTCTGACTAGTTTTTGCCACACTAACCACATCAGCTGTATATTCAGTGCAGTATGATGTACTTAAATACTGGCAGTAAAAATGTCTCCGTACATGATATAACACATAATGAAGATGAGAGCAACACAGGAAAACTCGAAAAGTGGAAAGCCACCGTGGCTAAAATGTGACAAGACCTCATAAAACACAAACACAGCTTAGGTTCCAGAGAACTCCTGCGGCTGCACAGCTGAACATGATGTTCACGCCTCTCATCAGAACTGCACTCAATACTGTGGTCGCAAAGGTAAGGTTAACTAACTTCCGCTTCTTACAAAGACAGACACCGTGAGAGACATGACGGTGAAGAGGCAGCACTGGAACGCAGTGTAATGGTGTCAGATATGGCTCACCTCTATGATTCTGATCACAGGTTCAGGGGCCGGGTCTTGTTTTCTCTTCTTCTAAAAGCAGAAATTCGTGTGAAAGTGAGTTTCTTAGGTTTTCTTTTAGGAGAGTGCTCACAGGTTATAGACAGCATAAAGGAGGTGAAAGAAATAAGGCAGATGCTGTGACTTACTCCAGCATGGTCACAGAGGATGGAGTGCGTCTCTCCTGGTGCCACAGGCCTAAAAAGGGCGAAACAGTTACTGGGCTCAAAGCAAACATCCACACACACACTCAGTTATTTTACTAGAGATGAACCGAAAATCACTTTAAGTGGCTGATCCAGGTTGCTTGTGACTAATTTAATAACATTTTTGTGCCTCAAGTTATAGAAAGTTATAGAAAGGTAATGATTGCAGAGATTGGAGTACAAACAGTGATATCAAATGATTGTTTTATCACCATGATACCTGATGTGATCCAACTTCAAATACCATTCATGCCTGTGACATATCTAAGTACTCGATCCTGTTGAATGTTCATCCCCAGTCAGCCCTCACCATTAACATACAGCATGCGACACTGCAATGTAGAAACAGGTAACGATGAGCGTAAGAGGAATCATACCAGGAAGTCCTCGTTTCACCGGTCTCCTCCGCTTCCATCTTCTTTTCAGTGCATCCTCAAGGAAACAAAACACATTCTCAAAATGAGAAAGGTTGGAAAAAAAAAATCAAAACGTACGCCGGTGCTTTTTCTGTTTGTCGCACACAGCGAGTCGTTTGCAGGGAGACTGTCAGAGTTCAGTGCTCTCCTTCCTCATCACTTTCTTCCTCATCTCACAATTGACCACATCCTTTAGAGTTGCACATACTCATGTATCCGCTCTTCTCAGGGAGGAGGGTTCTAAACGCAATCTGCTCAAGCTTATCACTCAAACCTGTCAAATGACTGATCACTTCAACACAGCCTTGAAAAACCAAGGAGCCACTAAACAGACTAAAATGCTAGCGGGCGGAAGAGGAAGTGAGCAGAAATTCTTAACCCAAGTTATCATGAAGCGTCATTTCTTTGTTTCTTGCAGCCACTGCATTAAAAAAAAAAAAAAATCTGATTAGGGCTTTTCATTGTGAGTTCACAGGTAGGCGTTAAGCTGATTCTGGCTGTGCTTCCCGGATACACTCTATAATGAAACTTCTGATGAAACAGGCAGGAAAAACACATCAATGTCTGACACAATTCTAGTTTGCTTAAAGTGTTACACCAGCAGTGATACAAAATACACTTGTACCAGAAGCATAAAAGTCAAATAACCACACAGTCAGGTATGTTTTTACATGTTTATTCACTATCACACTAAGTGCTCCCATTTCAAGATACATCTCATTGCCTTGTTCTTATACTGTAATGTCATTTGGAGTTAACAAAGTAGAAAGAAGACAGTTTATGATCTACAAGGTGTGTGCACCAAAACTTTGTCTGCTGCCATCCCTGGCTCCCCGCCCCACCCTCCCCAAAAAATAAAATAGAAATTAACAAAACACAAGAAATATAAAGAGAATAGAGAGAAACTGATGTCATGTGCAAGAGCCCCTCCAAAGCCACACCGTGCTGGATGAGGTGGGTTTTAGAGGCGCCTCAAACCGGCAAAGGTTCCTATTCTGCTGCCATGAGATACTCTGATTATTATTCCAGTCAGCAGAAGCTGCTGACTCAGCTCTAGCTGTGTCTTCGGGTGCTTCCACGGCTCTCAAATTTGGGGTGTCAGGTAAAAGGGCAGTGATATGACCAGGGCACGAAATGGATTCTCAATACATGTTTAACTATTTCCAGGATTCTTGGCTGAACTTCTTTTACTTAATGAGGTGCATCTTTGAAAAAAACAAAACAAAAAGAACAGTAATGTGGGACCAGGTCTACGAGACAGGGGTTGGAGGAGGGAAGAGAGCAAGTAGAGCGGAGGGGAGACAGTTGGCTGGATTAAAAGATCCCTCCTTAGTGCTGGAGGCTAGTAAGAGTGTGAGGATGTCTCAGAGGGACACTAGCTGGGCTATGGAGTGACAAGAGAACACTAAGGCTTAGAATTAAACTCAGCGGGGAGGTTCTGCTACTGAGAACGTCAGGAGGACCAGTATACGTGCTCCCTTCCTCCCATGACACCCCCGTTCCCACAGCCGAGCACCAACTGGATCCCTAACACACATACAGGTCCTTAAATCAGCTTACTGGGGCTATGTACACTCAGGCACAGGTTTACACAAACCACAGGCCTAAAAAAAACTGATTGATCCAATAGAGCTGACCTGGATCAATCCACCCACCCCAAATCCCCTAACTCAACTCCTCACTTGGAACACCCACCCCCTGTCTCCCCCCTGTAATCCCCACCCTCCTGTGGGTGGGTTCAGTGTGGAGCTCAGCGGATGGTGTATCTGACATAGGGCACTTCCACGTCTTCATCTGACAAGTCATTACAGCATAGCTCAAACACCAGCGCTTTCACATGCTTGCCCAGCTTCTTTTTGGACACCTTCGTCACAATCTCCGTCATCCTGCACAACAGAGGAATACAGTTCAGAAAATTAATAAACCACAAATTGTATGTGCTGAAGAAGGAAGCAGGTGCATGCAAACAGTATACTCACGGCAGGTCCAGTCTCTCTTTGAGTTTGGCAGCAGGCATGAAGAAGGAATAGAGCATGGACACTCCCTGAGAAAGCATGGTGATCTCCAACTTATGCTCGTTCTGACAAAGAACAAGAGAACAAAACAGGCTTTGGTTAACTGTACACCAGAAACTGCATGGAGGCTTAAAGCTGAGGGGGGAGGTGATGAGAACATACTTTAAAGTGGTCCAGGAACTGTCGGAGTGTCATCTCTTCCCCATTGGGCTGCAACCCTGTGACCTCGAAGCGATCCCACAACGACCAATCAATTTCATAGTACTGCAAAAACAATAAAGAATGAGGACTGATGTCAATGATGTCAGTCACAGAAAGAGGTTAAATAGCACCCAGTTAATGCCATTCTTTGCTAAAATAAATGCATTCAGAGCAGGACAGATGTCATTAAAAAAAGATCAGGTTTGATTTTTCTCCTCAGCACACACTGATAACATCAGCATGAGAAGGTGAGTTGAACTCACTTGCACCCAGGCAGACATACATCATGCCTGGTGCATCAGTATTAGCATGGCTGGATCATCATCGGAGCTCTAAACCTCTAGCGACTACATTTGGGGAGCATTTTAGAGGTGAAAAAGAATGGCTAAATAATTTCCAATGACACATCTAAGCAGCTCACAACAAGCCGTGACACACGTGCAGCTCACCTTATGTCTGGGGGCAGCGATGGGCTCCGAGAAGGCAAAGAAAGGCAGGGCCAAGTTCATGAAGCCGTTCTTGAATGACTCCAGCTTCTTGTGTCCTTGGACGATTTTGATGAGCTCCAGGCACACCAGACCCACCACTGCGGCCGTGGTTGTGGCGATGGCAGGAATGATCTTGCCAGCTATCAGCTTGCTCTGGATTGGATGGAGAGGAGTGCCAGCGTAATGAAGAAAGAAAGAAAGAAAGATCAAGAGTCGGTAAGTCATTAATTCAGCTTAAGCCAGTGCCAAGTCTAAAACCATGTGGACCCACCTTGTGTCTGTCTGTGGGGGGAATGTCATAGTTCTCTGCTCTCAGGTTGGATGCTGCTACAATGAAGTCCATGTGGAAGTTGGTGTCATCATCCTGTTGAGACAGGACCCACCACCGTCACACAAACAGGCACAGCTGAGGCAATCACACACTAATTTAGATGTAGAAGGAAAAACTGTGTACCTTCTCAAAGTCAATGGGGTTGAGTTTGAACTGGGAAGACTCAGGGGAGGGTAGCTGGACCTTCAGCTCCTCCAGTCTGGAATCATCTGTATACAAAGAGAGCAGCTGTATGTGTGTCTCATGGCATCCATAATGACTCCTGACTTCAGTGTATAAGCTATTTGCAAAAAAAAAAAAAATTCAACCCAACAAATTTCTTTTGCTGAATATCTCAAAGAAATCTACTTTCAACTCTGAATACTTTGTTGTACATTTGGTCATCTTACCAACAGAGGCATTGCTATTCTGCAGGTCCTGATCAGACACGTGGATTTTAACCCCTGAACGAGGGGTGAAGGGTGGCACCTTGACATCCTGCAAGATCTTAATCACGCCTGCACGATCACTGCTGCCTTGCAGGCCGTACGTCTGGGCATACAGGTTGGCTCCTGCCAGTACATAGTCCATGTGCAGCTCCTAGAAAAGACAACACTTCTTTCAGTATCTTCAGACTGGATAGATGAGTTCGGAGCAGATAATGGTCAAGCAGGCGCACGTATGAAACCTAATAAACCCATACTTACATTGCTAGTACTGAATTCTAGGGGGTGAGGACATCTCTTTGGGCCAGACCAGAAGGGGGCACCAGAGCTGGTTAGCTGAGAGACACAAATAATAAATACTTTACGACCACTAAAATGCAAAACCAGAAAATGTAGACTATATAATGAAGGTCCCGTAAGAAGTCTCATCACTTTAAGATATTTTTGGACACTGTATGCCTGCATAAAAAAATAACAGAAAAGATGGGGTGAAGAGAGATGGGAATGACGTGCAACAAATATCTCGAGCCGGATGTGAACTGTGGTGTCGTGGTTAACAGCCAGTGTCTTAAAACCTAACCTATTTATGCATCTGCAGCATCTCAATGGCAAAGAGTCAATCAACTAATTTGAAAGATGCAAGCAAAGGCAGGATCACCCATGACAGATCACTGGTCTACTGCAGGCCTAAAGCCCTCTTCATACCATCGTGTTCAAGGTTTCCCATTCATTTATTTATTTGTTCCTGGCCACCACAATGTCAACATTGCCCGCAACATATTGATTTCTCACACACACACACTTAACTTGGGCAGGCTGCACAGGTAAATTTTCACATTTATCCATATGAGAGAACAATGCCATCTGTGATTGATTAGCTAGTGACCAATCTCCCCTTGCTCTACTGACACTCACTCATGCCATGCAGAGAAACACACAAAGATGTTCTCCCTCCTGTAAATACAGATTTAATGCAAGCCTGTTTTTATGCCTTTGTTTTGTAAAAGCTTGTAAGCGGTGCAGATGTCAGTCAGGAAACGCTGGTTTTAACAAGCTAATAAGACTATCAGCAATAAGACTTTTCCACATGCAGCTCACCCACTATTGAACCAGAATCCCTGGTTTAAAAAAAATCCAAATGCAAGTTGTGCTTTTTGGGCAACTTTAGAAAACACTGCTGATGATTTAAGTCAACATAACAGAGAGAAAAAGAACGTCAGTATGCATGCAGCAGAAGGCCACAAGTATAGGCATGTGCATAGAGAAAAGAGAACTGAAGGAAAAAGTAGTTACACTATCATTCTGTGGGACACGCCGGTGTTGCATCATTTTACAATAGCCATAATTCCAAAAGTGCAAACATACCACTGTAGAATGTGTGTGTGTGTGTGTGTATGTGTGATATGTTCTTTGAGGAATGCTTGCAATCCCCTCCACTGAACATTCAGTTATTTGGATTAATTGAAAAATAAAAAAAGGGAGCAAGGCTATGTTTTGATTCCACATGAAAAATATGCAATATTCATCATGCAGTGAGCTCAATATGTACCTGATCTGGGGGGAAGTTGTGCAGTAGCTGGCGGATGTTGTTGCTGTACTGGCACTGCCAGTGGTTGCGTGCCCAGGCTACACAGTCAGCCCAGCTGTGAGGGCAGTCTGTGACAAGACTCTTGTAAACAGCCTCCAGTACCTCCACAGGCTGAGCTCCGGGAAGTTTTAGAGTACGCTCCATGAACTTTGGATCTCTGCAAGGAAAATGATAATAAATTGGTTACAAATGTGTGAAGAGCTGTCTCTTCTCATTCATCTGTTTGTTACCCCAGCAGGATCATTTTAAGCATGACATTTTGTTTCTTCAATGTTTAAATATAGTATTAAATACCACTATGCAGAGAGAAGGATTTTTGCCAATCTGAACAACTTGCATGATGCAAAGAGCATGTTGTGTATATATAGGCTACCACAGTGATGCCATGTGGTCACTTTGGAAAGACAGGGAAGGCAACTCACGTCAGGTACTGCATGGCATTCTCCGGTGGCTGTTTGAATAGTCCTTCAAATTCATCTCGGGCCCACTGAACAGAGGACAGTATTATGAACACATCAATTAAACACTCAATTCACTAAATTAGAAATACAGTGTGTGTGTACAACTTTAGCAGAGTGGTGTCACCATCTCAAGTTGGACAGTAAAATCAATCACTAATTTTTCCATTTAATCATACTGTGACACAACTCACAACATAGTGTTTTCATATTAAAATCATAAATTTTACCAAAAGCTGTTATGACATGATATCTATAATTCTACAATTACATAATTTGTGCTCTTATAAAAACACACAACAAACATGTAACTAAAGGCTAAATAAGCTATCACTACCATGTTCAGTTGCTAATAAATAGGCAATGTCTAATTAAAAAAAAAAAAGAAAATGACAGGTAAGGGTGGGTAGGACCCTGTCGGCCGAAATGAGAGCCAACAGGTCAAATTCAACCCCTGAAGGCTACTGACCTGCAGTGTGTGTTCAATGGCATTTGGAAAGTTCTTGAGGGTACAGATGGGGATGGACTTCTCAGGTGGGTCTTGGCTAGAGCTGTATGACTCTGTGAGGAAGGGAATCACAACCTGGACATTGCCTTTGGTACCCAGAGTACCGGACTCCAGTAAAGGTTTACGGTAGTACACACACCTCCGATCCATGTACATACCTGGATAATGGTCAAACACAGGGCAGAGGAAAGAGCTATGAAGAGGGTGATACATTTGATTTTCTCACAAACGTTTTGCTGTTTAAACAAAAAATAAGTGAAATTTCTGTTGCTTACGTGCATCAACATTGTCAAGTGCATTAGCCACTCCGTCAAGGCTTTCAAAGAAGTCGTCGTCATAGATCCGCTCTGTGTCGGGGCCCACCCTGTTCTGGTGACCCGTGATCCTGAAGGAGGGGTTCATCTGCTTCACTGCAGCAGCAGCTGTGTCACTCTTCATTTTCTGTTAACGCATACAAATAGTATCAATAGTGACCTTTTCACTTTCTGAACCAATTTTAACATCAGCATTGGAAAACACCAAAAAGACACATGAAGTTTAGATACATAGAAAACTGGTACAGTTGTTATACAGTTGACATTGAAGGCATTTAATTTCATTTATACAAAGTGCCAAATCACAACAAAAGTTTTCTCCTGACATTTTTCTTATAGAGCAGGTCTAGCCCAAATATTCCAACAATTATTTCAGCCACCTGCATGTTAGACAGCTGATGCAAACAATTTCATCTAACAACAGTGTTTTAACACCAGTCTGTACTTTGAAATGTCACTGCATTTAATTTCTCACCGCATGAAATAACCATTACTCAAATATATCAACAATGAGCCATTATGACCCCAGGCATTCACTTTCCTCCATCTAATGCAGTACCATGACATCATCTATCAGCAGCAGTTAGATTAAGTGCACTCTGAAGCAGTTACAATGAACAGGAAACCCATGTGCAGCAATGCTTGGACATATCAAATTCAATCAATACACGGCCAACTTCATATCTACCAACAGACAATGCTAAGCAGAGATGATACTGACCGTAACGTCGGAGGGTCTGAAGAGGAACTGTCTGTTGAGGTTGGACTTCTCTATGGTGTCCATGTCTGTCACAATGACCTCACCGTCCCCGCCTGCCAGTCCAATCATGGCAAAGTTTTTCAAAAGCTCACAGCCAATGGCACCTGCTCCGACCTGGAATGATAAAGCATCTCTCAGTGAGTAAAGCAGTTCAATTGCGCTGTAAACATCGTCCATTTAAAGTGGTAAAATACAAGTACTGTGATATGCTACAGGAGCATGCTAACAGTACACCAAGTCAGAAACATTTTGATGCGGCAATGTCAGAGGAATGCGACTGTTAAAGGATACAGTGTATTATTCTGTCTCTCAATACTTGACTTCTCAGCCAAAAATGCAACTGTCTCTACTGAAGACAGACATCTTTGAAAATAGGTCAAAAATAGTACAGTAGTTTCATTTTTTAAAATATAAACCATTTCCTAAATACTTTCCTAAAATCCACTGTAGTTTTTGGCTTTGGCAACACAGACGATACTTATTAGGATCAATTCACTGCTGGTTTTGTCTTTTCAAGGAATTAGTTGGCAATGAGAGAAATTCAGAATTTGGCCAGACTTATCCTTTCAATCTCCCCTAGCAACAGGATGCCCGAGGTGGTGTTGGAAAGTTTTCCATTGGCAGACTCACCAGGAAGTAACGCTGCTTTCCAAGCATATCCTGCAACTTGGTGCCAAACACTGCAATCTGCCCATCGTATCGGCTGTTCCTCTGGGAGAAAAAGAGACAGAAAAACATGTTTAACACCATCGTTTGTTATCGTGCATCCGTCTACATTATTAGTGTATGAGATTTGTTCTGAACACCTACAGGGGTGCACTCTTCCTCTGTGGGCAGGCCTCCTTCCTCTTCAGCCAGGCACTCCAGAGCATCAAAGTATAGCCACTGCATTATGGGCATGAATTTCCCCGTGCATGCCTAAAAGAACAAAGACCATGTAAAAAAAAATGTTTCCAAACATGTCTAAACACCTAACCATAACTTTACTCCACAAAAACAATGAAACCCACTACCTTCCCTTACATAGCAGTGGGCCAAAGGAGTGAATAAACCATGATTTAATAAACAAGTCCACTTCTGTTTATACATAGTATGCCACTGACCTTCATCACTTCCTGTGCAGCCAGACCCCCAATGAAGGCATTGACAGGGGCCAGGTCACCAGCAGCAACATATGACAACTTTTTGAGGAGAGCCTCATCCAACTGCTCCACTTTGGCTGAGCCCGTCTGGGCCGAGTTCACCTCTTTGGCCAATGTCAGTAGCTCATCACCATCAGCCTGAAAAGCGTACAGCTCAGCATGTGACAACATATTACAAAATGACAGAAAACTCACTAACAATTACTATTTTAGTGTGAAGTCTGCCATACAGTGTTACTTATTAATGGTTAATTGTACACTGATTTTAATTTTTGCATGTTCATGATAGAAGCTAAATGAAGTTATTTCGTTTAGAAGACCCACACCGAAACAAGGTTATTAGCTCCAAGTTTCTGAATAATACAACTAATAAGTCTTAAGAATAGTCAAATGACTTATTACTATATTATCATGGAGCAAATGGTTGCGTTAACCCATTATCATTATATTAATCACAGTAACTCTGCATTTGTATTTTTAACTGTGGTATTTACACCAATATGAGTGAGACTTACCTGGTTCCAAGGGGCAGGAAGGTGGTTGTGTTTCTTCTGGAAGGCGTGGATAGCCTGGAAGCCCACATGCAGCTGTCCTGGACGATCGAACTTGGCAAAGTCTGTCATCATGAACTCTGGCTCAGCCATGGAGGAAGAGATGGATTTCTGCACAGGAAAGACATAAAAGATAATGAGTGAGGGAAAAAGTAGTAAGTTTAGAAAAGTGGCACTATGTTACCATGACCTTCACTTGGTGTGGAAAATGGCAGCCACTTACAAAAGCAACCTTCTTGGGCATCTTGACCTGGGAGACGATTCCTCCCCTTACATAATCTGTAAAGCCAGCTGTGTCACAGATGCTGAAGGTGTAGGGACCTGGACAGAGATAATGTCTTGTCAAAGGCAAGGCAGTCAGAACTAACTAAAACTTGTCTTTTCCTGAACAGAAACAAGTCTTACCCAGAACTTTAATTTCCACTGGCTGACAGCCATTTAGCTCTGTCATACCCTGAACCTCTGTGAAGGTGACATAGTCTCCACTCTCAAAACCATGACGAGCCTCATCCAGACAGGTCACAACCCCTGGATTGTCCTGGAGAAACCAAGAGTGAACGCTTTGTGTCAAAATAAAAGCCTGTCTTGTAGCTTGTCCTTATTCCTACAAGCAGCAAGTGCTTTGAAAAACACTCTTGAGCCTGATGTAAAGACTAACCTTGGTGATCATGGAAATCATGGCACTCAGCGGCTGCTCTCCATTGGTGTCATACACAATCATCTCCTCACCAAAGTCACAGAAAAGCTGGCTACAAAACACAACGTATGAACATAAATATTAGACACTGACAGACAGGTGGGGTATAGACCTCATGTGGATCGTAAATGAACAAGTGGGTTAGCCTCTTACCCAAACAGACCGCGTGTGTCTGCGATGATCAGCTTGATTCCTTTGCTGTGGCAGAACTCTCCCACATGCTGCTGCTCTTCCAGAGTGGAATTAGTCAGTACTACCACCTAGGTTTCAAAAACAGACAAAAATAAGCATCAACGTTTCTTTCCTTTCTGAGTGTTGGATGAGTTGCCCACTAGCTTCTACCTGAGTCTTACCTGGAACTTGGTCAGGTAGTCTTCAGTGAGGGCTCCGGTGTAGGCGGTCACAGGGACGTAGTTGTTGAGTTCAGCCAAGCGGGGCTGACTCACCTCTGCTCTGTTCTTCCCCAGGTCCTCCTCCCGAAGGTAAAACTGACCATACACACAAGTATATACAATGTCAAGGAAGAATTGATAGTAAGCCAATTAAGTAATCACTGCCAATACCAGTGGATAAAGAGTTAAATATGGAAAGCAAGGAAAATAGACACCATGCCCACACTAAGACACAAATGTGAAAAATTATGTTTACAATTGTACACAACTTCTGTTCAAACAAAGGTTGCCAAGTCATTTTGTCATCTACACTGAAATGTCAAAACACAAAACAGCTAAATATCTGCCATCTCCTCTTTCAGTGGCTGACAGATGGAGCGATCATTTGGTAAAGTCAGACAATTTAGTCACTCCATTTGGCAACAGCAGTTTAAACCTATGTTCTTTCACCTTAATCTACATTATGATTTAGTCAGTGTTTCAATCCAGCCAAATGTACAATTACAATTAAGTAACTAACTGGCTGGACTGACATTCAAATGAGCAATCAGAGAGTTGGAGGTGACAGTTTGCGTTCTCACAGTTCTGCTGCACAACACTCGATCATGTCTATGCATGAATGTCATTGTTTAAGAAAATGTGAAACTGCCGAGTTTTTTTTTTTTAAACATCTGTTCTCATATGTAAACAACACTGGATTGGCATTGAAGATAGGCCAAATCGGGGAGGAGATGGGTTTTCAAAATTTAGCCTACTGCGCACATGGCCTGAGATTCGGTGGTTGATTAATGGCCACCTCCTCTAAAAGATGGATGACAGAAATATAAATAGACTATTCAATTCAGCTTCAATTAGAAAGGACATAGGCAAATGCCAGGGGCTGAAATAGAAATGTTACACCGCACAAGGTTAAACTCAGACTGGCTGATCCCAGACACAGCTTACATATGGCTCTAAACACAATCACAGATTTCTGTAAGGTCCCCGCTGATCCACCTGAGCAGTTTATTCACACATTTATTTGCTAGTTCCTTTAATAGACATATCAGAAGTCAGCGTCTCAGGCTGACAGACATAAACAATCTCTCCACTTCAATGATGGTCTAAAACTAAAGGCTTTAGCTCTACTATGATTATGACCCAGGGAGAGGCCAACCACTGATAAATCTGGGTCAGCCCATGGTTAGCAAGGGTGGGGGTGGTTGCAGTACTCTTTTTGGAGGGCAACAATACAACACGAGTGAGTCATAACAGATAGTGCCACACTGCACTTTGGAATCAGGCTTCAAGACTATGGAACACCAGATAATCATCCAATAAAGTACAGTGCCTGACTGAACCCATGTCTCCATGACTGGGTGGAGGGAAAAATAAAAATGAGTATTAATAAGAAGAATAATAATAATAATATAGAAAAATAAAACAAAACATGTACTAGTGTGAAATGATAATATCTGTGCATGTTTCCACACACCTGAGAGGAGAGGTCTCTCCATTCTGCAACTCCTTGGTCATGCACAGTGACACTTCTAACTCCTCCCAGGATGACATTCTTGGCAATCTCCACTCCAAGGCCTCTCATACCAGAGATGAGGACATTGGAGTTTTGCATGCGCTTCATAGCATCATGGCCCAACACGTAACTACAGAAAGCGGAAAAAGTACGATCAGCACAACTATGCACTGTTTAACAACCAACCCAACAATAAATACTGAAACTTTGTCGGTTTTCCTCTATTAGGACAAACATCCGACAGAGATGAGGCTTACAGCTGTCTGGAGTACAGGCCTTCATCGATCTCAGCATCATTGCCATTCTTAGCCATGCCCTGGGGAGACACAACAGGGGGTTGCTATAAGTCAATGTAACGAGTTTATCAAAAGGTTTTAAGTGTATTTGTGAGTGCTTACGTTGGCAGGTGTGTGGGACAGATCAGTTCTGACAGAGTTAGAGGAGGAGCAGTGGGATCCCGTCTTCGTCTCTGTTCCTGACAAGCGACGCTTCTTGGACAGCGGCGAGCTGGACATCTGCACAGACAACAAACAAAGTAAAGATTAAATTATATATAAAAAAAACATCAAATCATATAGATAGACAAGAAATATTCATCAATAGAAGAAAATCAGAGGCAACACAGTGACCACATGCTTGTATTTCATTGCAACAATGGCTTCGAATTCAAATTTAACTAAGTTAAAAATATATATATAAGATAATACTATGGTTCCATTATGATGAGTATCCAAGCTAAATGCTACCGAATCCCCTTCATGTTGAAGAGAGGATTTCTAGTCTAGGGAGCAGCTGGGCTGGCTGCAGGCCAAACACAAATCTGCTAGAAAACTAACTGCCTGGGAAGAGACATGAATAGCAGCATTATCAGTTCTTTTCATACTCAGAGACAGCGCTGGCTTGTTTATGTACTTCCATTGTGTATTGTACCGGTATTTAAGGACCGCCAACATCGTTTCAACAAAAAGAGCTGAATCATTAAAACTTCACTGCGGTAAAGAGAGCAACACCTCACGGCAGCTTGCAGGTGTGGACACAGAACATACAATGCCGCTGGAACTACCCTTGGTGTGACGACAAAAAGGGCGGTTTTTAGAATTACAAAAAATATATATAACAAACACACTGTGATTAACGGAGTAATCCGACCAAACCCAGTCACTTCGGGAAGTGAAACAGGCCGCAGGATCTGTAACACATTCCCACCCCACGGCAAACAAGATCGGCCACAATTTCCGCATCCAATGCAGCTAACTTACCTGCGCCCTTAAAGCCAAACTTGACCGTTATAAACCCTCCTTTAAATTCAAATGATCAAAGTGCCACAACAGGCTAAAATAAATTTTCCATTTCACTGTAACGTTCACTTGAAATGTCGCTGTTTGTCAAAAACGAAAACGAAGGCATCCGGCATGATACAGCAAAGCACCGAGCCACCCGGTTAGTACTGTTACTGTAGTTCATTTGCACACCCCGATCCATAGCTGGTAAGAACCCATTTTAAAGCGTTCAGCGTTTAAGAAAGGTGGATCAAAAATCATTTAACAAGACCAAGAGGAAACCGATTACGTAGGTTGCGTGCCACTAATCAGTTAAGTGACTTGGCCAGTGGACAGAGTCGGAACATTAATAACTTAGAGGAAGAAAACACCAGCCTGCCAGCCGATCCATTAGCAGCTCGGCCTAGGCCTGTGTTACCCCCAGTGCGGAACACAACTTTACAAGCTAGCAGCTGTAGCTATGTTGCAACCTGCTCGCAAAAGATAGCAACGGTGATTTTTCTGACAGCTAGCTATTACAGCTCATCTACTGACGCGGTTTAATGTTTCAGCAACAAAAAAACACCACACAATTTATACGCTCAACCTAAGCATTTTTTGCGAATGAGAGACTAGCCATTGCACTCGTGCTCCATTGATATTTCTTTTCTTACCAATAATCCTTCTCGGTCCCTTCCCAATGCGAACCCGCTCCTCTCCCGCAATGTCTAGATGTCAGTTATATCGATGGTAGTAAATTCGACGATTTGTACACAGAAAAGAAACGCGATGCGGGATTAGGATGGTCTGCACTATATTGTCGAGTCACTATGTCGCTGTGCCGAGTCTCTTCTATGTAATTGCGCTGCTGGCTTTGCGACTGCAGACGGGAACAAAACCAAAATGGCAGATGGTGGAGAAAGGGGCGGAGGAGCTGTGACGCATGGGCTAAAATATTCAACAGGAAAGGGTGGCTGTGAGCATGCTGCTCAACCACGCGCTCAGCTCATTGGCTGCGGAGCCGAAGCCAACGCACATTGATCCCGCCCCATGCTACCAGAAGATGCATGCCATGTATATCACTGTACAATGAACTGCAGGACCTCCAGCAATCCATTTAAGAAATGTCTTGCAGTTCTTCAAACGTGGACAGAGCATGTCTAACACACGTGCAAGAAAGTCAAATTCCAAGTACTGAATATTTCATAGTCTTTTCAAAGTGAAGACTCGTCTAGCGGTGCTGAATAAAATCCCTCAATAACAGCATCTTTGTTTCAGTGATAGGTTTGCGAGAAGTCGTCTCGCACACACAGAACTTAAACCAGACACGCTACAATGCATTATCGAAAGATATTACACATCTCAGACGATAATCCAATTGTATATATCCTGACTAAAATACCAATTGGTGTCAAGTGGTTTGGGCATGCACTTTTCCGGAGTGAAGGAAAACGTATCACTAGTCAAGTCTACTAGTACTGCAATGATAATTCAGACAGGTACTACATTAAGTGGGCTGCTTGCTAGCTATTGATGCTGAGCGTCTGGGCCCTCAGTCACATTGAGGTTAGGGGTGAGCATTCCTTGCAGAGGAGGAGTATTGGGGGAGGGGGTGCCTGGCAAATGACAAAGGCCCTGGAGAAGAGTGGGCCGCATATTCTCGGGTACACATGTCGAGGGGATCCCCATTCTCATCTCCTTGCTGCGAAATGATAAAAATAGTATTCCACCATTCTATCCGAGGTCAAACGTATGAATATCATTCACGTTAACAGGCTTCCTTCTAACTTGACACGCTAAGAGGAGACACGAGACAATATTAACGTTACTGTGGTAACAGCGCTTGTCGTTCTATCGTAACGGTCACCAAAATACATCTATCGAGATGTAATTTTGCTAGTAGATTCTATCAAACGTTGCATGGTGCAAGTTAGCTAGTCTCTGCCTCTCAACATCGCGTCCATCTAATGTTTGTAGCCAACTAGCTAGCTTTCAAGCTACCGTTAACGTTATTTATCACATACCAACAATTAACACAACACTCTTGACCACACAAAATGTGCAAATGCCAGTTTAACGTTAACGGTTACGCGACAGTGGCTTGTTAGCCACGGTTAGCTAAGGTGGCCAACTGAAATGGTCACGATAGCCGAAAGCAACTAACGTTTCAGACTACCAATAACGCAGATCAAACGACTGCGTAGTTGTTAGCTTGTGTGCGCTAGCTATCTAGCCACCCAACGACTTTTTCCTACTTGTGCCGCTGTGTTAGCTAACTAGCTAACGTTAGCCAACTAGCTGGGGCTAACATTACCAAGACGGGAGCTTACACAAGTGTGCAGAACTTACCACATCCGATATTACTCGGCCTGATCTGTAGTATTAAAATCGGCTTGTATATAAGCAAGAAACCTAACAAACAACGTGACAATTCAGAACTGCCGTTGATTGCAAAATGAAAAGTGTGTCAGGGTGGCGGGCTCTGTGTGAGTTTTTCCGCTGGACGGCTGCCTGCCCGGCTGTTCCCGAACCGTTTCCCCTCACTCTATTTCAGTTGAAAGCAAAGCAAAGCAGCAACATGTGCACGTTACAGGCACAACCATCATTTCAGTCCAGAGGGTTCACGTAAAAGTGAATCTGATCGATTTATCGTGCATTCATTTTACTATTCATCTTTACTGTTCAACCACACCATTTATGGCATTAAATATGTTTGATTTAACTCTACTACACGGTTTTATCGCATGTTAACTGTTTAGAACCCCAAATACGTTTTACACCCCTGCGCCTTCACAAGGATAGACTGATCCGATGTTCACGCAAGGCCAGATGGTACTTGTAGGCATGACGCGATAATCTAGAACCTTTGTGAGAAATCATTGGATAAGGATTATTTAAACCCTAACATTGAATAAATACAGTTGTAATTTAATTTACAAGGAAGACAAACAGTTTTAATGGTACAAGTATGGTTTACACAAATGAAACAACTCACGATCAAGCTAGATTTTGTACTTTTATTGAAAGACTTGCAAACAGCACAAGTTACATAGGGACAGAATAGTGGATGTATAGACTTGTTCAGGAAAAAAGCACAGAACCTGGTATTAGATACCAGTAGATCCAAAAGCAGAATGGAATTCATAAAGACTTTTTTACATGATAAAAAGGAGAAAATTTAGACAGCCCTGTCCAATAAACAGCAACCTATCAAATGATTGTGTCCACAAAACTAGAGAAAAATGAAAATAAACTTTCTGGGAAAAACTTCTTCTTTGAAAAAAGAAGAGGAAATGTGTGTGTGTGTGTGTGTGTTTTACTGCAAAGCCTGTATACAGTATCTTGCATCTAAAGATTTTTCCCCAGCTCTCCAACAGGTGTGGAGCATTTAGTGACAGTTCAAGTTTAAATACATCATATGATAAAACAAATCTCAGTCTCCAGCAGCCAATGGAAAGGCTTCATCAGTTCCATTTGGCAAACTTCTTTACAACTGTGTGACTGCAAGCTCACAACTTTGCAGCCTCACTATAGAATGAATAGCTACATAAATTAAAAGGAATGAAAAATAATGTAATGGGACGATTTGAAAAAAGTAAACGTCGTTTGGATATGAGGAAGTACACAGCATGGGAGTACAGCAACCCAGGTCTTTGTGTGTATTTACAGTTTGTAGGGAATAATGTAAATCATGACATTTCCTTGGGTGCTAACTCTCACTAACAGCTGATTGCTAGCTTGTGTAGATTCATAATTTGCAAACTGTGCTGAGTACTTGATTCCAGTATGAGGAGGTTCTGTGGTGAGCATTCATGCATACAATCTGGACTTGTGATGCAAAAAAATTTTTGAGAGAGAGGTACAGTACACTACTCTCGATAAACTCTTGTCATAAGAGCATTTGAATGCCATAGGGAAATTTCTCTTTTCCAGTATTCTTAATATGAATGCACAGCCACGGAGTAAGTGGATGTTACTTCTGGGTGATACAGAGTCTTTAAACCCTTAAGTTTAAACTATAAATCCAATGTTTGGGTGTTGTGTATTGCATCATGCAACCAGCTTCATAGGCCCCTGCCCATCCCAGCTCTGGGGGACTGGCTGGAACGGGCAGGATCCCTCTGTCCATCCCTGTCCTCCTGCTCTCCCGCAGCCTGGGGTGAGGATTGCGTGGGTGGGGAGGGTGGGGGATACGAGGGAGGAGGGATAGTAAGGCGAGGGAGAGATGGTAGTGCAGGCCTGGGAGAGGTTGGAAGAGGTGGAGGAGTGGCCGAGGTCCCAGTTGAGGGGTGTTGAGAGGAGCGTGCACGGGAGGTGGCAGGTGAGGCGTGTGTGCTCCGGGCACGCGGTGGTTCCGCAGGGCAGTCACTGATTTGCTCTAGCAGCGAGGGCATGTCTCCCTCAATCTTCTCCAGCACGGCAGCCATTTGTTTTTCTATCTGCTCGATCACACTGTCCATTTGCCAGTCGGTCGTAGTGCTGCCTCCGCCTCCTCCATGCTGTAGCCCAGTCCCGTACATTCCCACCGCTCCAGTTGTATATAGGGAGCTGTATGGACTCCCATATGTCCCTGCTATCCCCATCCCTACAGTTCCAATGTCTGGGTTGTACGGTGTGGCATGACGGCCCAAACTAGCAGAACTGCCTACTGTATAACAACCCTGTCCTGTTGCAGGACCTGCCCTTGCTATGCTAAACTCAGCGCTGTGTCTGTCAGTTCTCCTGGCATCTCTATCCCTTCTACCCACAGGGCTAGCATCACCCCTTAACCTAACTCCTAGTCCTACATCCACCCCAGCTCCAGGCCCAATTGCTGGAGTGACTGATGCAGCCACTGACCTCTCAGCCACTGCCTCAGGTACTTGTGTCTGACACCAGCTACCGTCAGTCTCATCCTTCTGCTCCCTCTGCATGGCTGGCCTCTTCTCTGGTGAGGCTGTTGCACCAGCAGAGCCTGTGGTTGGAGGCCCATGGAGCGTTGCAGCCATCTTACGTTTGCTGCTGGGATCGGGGGAGGTCAATGTGCATTTTTTGTCAAGGCTAGTGCCTGAAAAACCATCTGACAGCTTGGACTGGTCAGCCGTCATCACAGGGGATGGTTTGCATTCTGGAGCAACTTTATTTTGACCCAAATTGGCAGCCATTTTCCTGGTTCCATCACCAGGTGCTTTCTTTGCACCAACCTTATCAGGTTGGTCCTGTGTGACTCTGGGGACTGCATTTGATTGGCTTTGCTGACAGAGAGACTCTTGAATATCTGATGGGGAAGTTCCTACAGATGGGCCTATGCTCATCTTTACCAAATCCTGTTTGTCTCCGACCTTACCCCTTCCCTCATCCTGATCCATATCTGGTGGTGTAT
This sequence comes from Chaetodon trifasciatus, assembly GCA_037975065.1. Lineage (NCBI taxonomy): Eukaryota > Metazoa > Chordata > Actinopteri > Chaetodontiformes > Chaetodontidae > Chaetodon > Chaetodon trifasciatus. The sequence continues at coordinate 2,772,946 of JBBMOE010000009.1, forward strand.
TTTCAACAGTGACCTCTAAAGATACACTACTGGACGTTACCCCTCCATCACTCGTCCCTTTGTCTCCCTCATCACTTGTCCCCTGGGACACACCTCCTTCACCATCTCCTGCCTCTTCACTGCCCTGAACCTCGGCTGAACTGTCAATCAGTGCCTCTGAATTCTTCAAGCGTTGCATGAAGGTGGTGACACGGATCGCTTTCTGCAAAACAGACAGAGGCAAAGAAAAAAGGAGAGAAGGATAGATTTACAGTATATTGCTTTTTCCATTAACATACCTATTGACTTGTATCCCTAAAAGAAAACAAAATCTGATACTCTAGTTGGTTATGGCAAAGCATAATAAAAAATAAGCTTTGAAGACAAGCACTTGACAAAAAGCCTGTCAAGGCACTGTGATTAAGCATCATCATACTAAGCGCAGAGATGCGATTTATGTGAAGTGAACAGTGCAGTAAGATTAGTGCCAGTTGTTTACTTCCAGGAGGCTATGACATATTGTACCCTGGTTTAAATCAATCTCAAGACTCACTCTCCACAAACCACTCCTTGACTGCTTGTTGACTGGAAAAGGCAAGAGCCCAGATAAGTGTAAATCACGAGATTTACACTTATCTGGGCTCTTGTCTTTTCTTCTTCATTCTTACACCCATCTGACTCCTTAAGATCTGCAAACACCAAAGCAGTTAGGGAAAATGTGTGAGCTTAGAAGTTGTTTCTAAACCAGGGAATTGATTTTCTGGAAGTGAAAAGCCATTTGGACATAGAAGTGTAACTGAATACAATATGGCTCGACTGAGCAGCTTCAGTATACAGTAGCCTCAAGTATGACTTGAATGTAACATTGAAACCAGTATGGGGAGATGAGCCAGGATTCACGTAAGAGGAATGACAGAGGGCCTGACAGTTCAAATCACTGCAGTTCAACAGTCCACAGTGGCCTATATCCCTTGTATCCTTTCCATTTCTCCCTCTCCTTATCTACACAAATATAAAAACTAGACAAGCAATGAGCAAACCCTCTTCCCTGTTGCTGATCATTATCTTGTTTTTACCAATCTGGTTTCATAGACTAGTGCAGATGAGGAGTAAGAAAGGAGCAGAGTGGGCCACTTTGAACATCTGGGTCTAATCCAATGAAGAAAAGTGGGGCAGAGTGGATGGATCTCTTCTGGGACAGTCAGAGTGACAGTGGGCAGGAACAGAGCTTATGAGAAGAATTTCACCGGCCCAAACATGATCAATACATCTCAAGGCTGACTGAGCTTTAACTGACAGTGTTTTCTCATTGATTGGTTTTTATAGACAACTCTACTTGTAGAAACCTCTTTTGAATTCATGAGGATGTTCAGCCATTAGAGGGATGTTTTGTTTTTGAATCATGCCAGACTGAAGGTGAGTTTCAGCCCATGCTCTGTCCTTCCACTTTCCCTCATAATGAACTACAATACCTTCAACTCCTGGGAACCACATGGGGAAAGAGAGAAGAGGGTTATAACTGTTACTTATGATGTAGGCACTGCCATCTCGACTTCTTCCTTCTTGGTCTTCTGCATTCACAACTCCAGGACATCCTTCTGACCATCGCCATATCATTTGCAAATTTAAAAATACTTCTGCAGAGTTTTTTCAGAGCTAAAAGTGTATAATGTGCAAGCATCATAATAAACCAATTATCTTCACAATCGCTGGTGTCTTATTCACTGTAGTCATCTTTATTATTGGCCTTCATCCTGTTTCTTGTCATTTTCCTTTGCTGCTTATTTGGCTATATTATCATCAACTTCATTTACTGCGACAGAAAGAGAGTGAGAGTAAATTCATACCCGCCATTTGGCCTTTGCAAAGTTCTTCTCAAACTGGGCGCACACACCATCCTTAAGGTTCTTTTCTGATGCACCATTTCCTGCAATCCTGGCATAGGTGACAGACAGATTACAAGTGGGTGCAAACTCTGTTAACGTATGCCAAAATGTTTTTGCTCTTGTGGTTATGTGCACACAATTACCATTCATGCCAAAGCGCATCCTGTGCAGTGATTCTCAGCATCTGGTCCACTTCCATTAGTCTACAGACGAGCTCCTTAGCTGAGAGAGAAACAGACAAAAGATCAATTGAAGTGGCGTCATCTATGATAAGAATTTAGAACAAATATGAATAGGTCGTCTTTTAATAAAATGGAGAACGTAAATTTCTTCTTCTTTAATGATAACTAAACATTTGGTTGTGAAAGGTGAGATACAACATGGGAATTTTGAGCTATGTGACATCTTACTTATTGCTTTAGTTTAAATTTAAGCTACAGAGCAACATAGTTTTTTTCTGAGTACCAACACTTCCAATGCTAACAACTGGGTATTTATTGCCATCGTGTGGTGGAGCTATGCACCTGCAGGTGAAATGTCATCCCAGTATGGCGAATCAAACTCAAAGTCACCAGCAACAATGCGACAAAAGATGATGCGATTATGTAGATCTGTGTTCTCCTCCTCTGTCTCATCATAAAAGGGAGGGTTCCCTGACAGGCTGCAACAAGGGGAACATACATAAAGAGACAGAAGATAGGAAGTTATTTCAAATACAACAAACACGTAATGTAAATGTCTGTTATAAATGAAACAATTAATTCAGCTGCAGTTCAGCTTGTACTGTCCCACTTGTTGAATTATATCTTTGCTTATAGCTGATGAAGACTCACAGTATAAACATAATGACACCCACAGCCCAGCAGTCCACAGGACGACCATATCGGTGACGAGCCACCACTTCAGGAGCTGAGGGACAGCAAAGGGAAGTGCAGGCATAGAGAGAGAGAGAGAGAGAGAAAGACACAGAGAGAGAGAGATTCAATTGGTCTCAGTTTTCATTTATAAACCATCACACCACATAATTCATAATTCTACCCTGTATAGACAAGAGCTCCCTTTTGCACTCTCTCCTTCTCTCATTCCTTTCCCATCAGGGCCTCTGTTCTCTTTCCTTATTTATTTGTCTAATTACTCCGCTCAGCATTATGAATAACTGTCCTGACCTTTCACTGGAGAGAACCAGGCCAAAGCTTAGTTCTGCACTCCAAGTTGCCCTAGCATAAACCTCAGAGAGCGAGAGAGGAATGAGACAGTGCACAGGAGATCAGAGGATATGAAAAGAAAGGAGGAGTGGGAGGAGGAGGGCAAGAGTTAGATGCTGTCAATTCTGCGTGTGTGTGTTTCACTGGATTTCATGTCAGTTTTTCACCGTAAGAGATTACCTTTGAGAGATTATGATCAAAGGTAGAAGGCTGTAAAGAACTCAGAAAGGTAAAGTACAGGCCTATATTCACAACAGAAGGTACAGCTAATGGAAGGCCATGGAAGTGGACAAGAGACTGAGAAAAACAGAGAGGTAAAGATATATACAAAAAAAAAGAACCACAAATAGTGGTAAATAAAGAGTATCCTACCCAGGTATTCTGGTGTTCCACAAGGTTCTGTGATGGGCCCGTTCTCAAACCTGGACAGGTAGAAATCTCGCAGAACTACTTTGTTGTGGTTGTTTTCTGTGTAGTACATCAGGTTTTCCAGCTAAACAAAATAAGTGAAATAATAAGTGTTCTTGTACAAATACACACAGATTGAAGTCCCATTCAGACTGCCATGGGAATACATGGGAATTGATACCAGCGGAAATTCAATTAACACTACTGCAGGCTGAAAAGAAATCTCAGCGATGATGACACATCCTTTGGCTATTCAACCAGTTTGGGGCATGTGGAAAATTCCTCTGCAACTCCATGGAAGAGTGAGCAATTACCTTTTCTTTTATTACTTGGCAGGTGACAAGCACAGACTGCACCACATTAAGCTACAGGTTAAGTGGCCAGTGGGATCATTGGTGTTCCATAACAAAAAAGAAAGTGCTAAATGCTCAAGATAAGTCAGGGGGCTTCCATATAACACTGGTGGATGCTGATGCTGTTCAAACCATTGGTGATTGGGTGGGAGGATGATGGCTGGATGTATACCAGGTTTTATTATGCTGTTACTTCTAAACATTATTTTTACGAGAGCCTGAGTGAGGCATTTTAGCACATGTACTACATATGAATTTCATTCTATTTTATGTTCAAGTCTGTGAAACTGACAGCAAGAACTAATGGATCATCAGTGGATCAATCATTACAGCGGTAAAACTGTAATATGTCGAAAATAATCTATCATTTCTTGACAATGAAAGGTACTGAAGAGTAAGGCAAGAGAATGACCAGACACACACCAACTTGATTTAAGGAAAAATTCATTATACGTATTTCTGCATTGACCTGAAATGTAATTTTAATTCAGTTTCATAGGCACACAGAATATAGAGGCCCTGACCATTAAGACTGGAAGATAATTGCAGCTTCTACCAGTAGGGGGAGTCTCAAGCCCAAGAGATGCTGCAATTCCATCCTCATGAGTTCATAAGGAGGGCTAAAGATATGAATCTGCCTGCATATGAGTGTGTGTATCACTAGAGACTGCATTAAGCTATAAAGCCGGTGTTTACTCCCTTGTTAAATATATTATCAAATGTTGAGTCATTAACTAAGATGGTAAGATGGCAATGCTTTTATGTCTCTGTGGAGATTCTTCTGGACATATACTGAAAATTGCTTTCTGGGGTGTGGCAGCAAAGACAGCCATGAAAAACTCTACTCCAACTGTATAAATCTTTTTCTTATAGTCTTACTGTATTTTTTACATCTGTTTATGGTAATGGCACTTACCTCCACCACCACCACTACACACACACACACACACACACACACACACACACACACACACACACACACACACACACATACACACACACGCAGACACACACACGCAGACACACACACACACACACCACAGCCACCATGGCATGAGGAGAGGAAGTAAGAGAGTGTACCTTCAGGTTCCTGTGAACTATATTGAGGGAGTGTAAGTACGCCACAGCCTCCAGGACTTGTCTGATGACATTGGAGGCATCTCTTTCTGTGTAATTCCCTTGATCCAGAATCCAGTCGAATACATCTCCTCCTGTGGCACTGCATCCAGTCAAACACACAAACCAAAACATC
>JBBMOE010000009.1:2783028-3025647 GCA_037975065.1 Chaetodon trifasciatus
TCTACTTCTCTTTTTAATATTAATTCCCTGGATGCTTTTCATAAAGAATATCAGATAACAGTGTGTTTTAGGTGTGAAGATGAGTTTATGGTCTGTCCTTTCTTTTATATACAAATATATATGTTTGTCCTCCTTCTCTTGTGTCACTAGTGATTGTTTCTCACCCTAAAAACTCAGATGCCTCAAAAACACCATACCTGCAGAATACTGAGTCAGTATGAACCTTGAAGTTGGCGGAGAGTAGGAGGCAAGATGGGAGGATATGAGAAGAAAAGAGATGATAAAGGAAGAGTGGAAAAGATGGGCGATGAGGAAAGAGGTGAGAAACAATGGGAACAGAAAGGCAAGGAGAAAGGTACACTGTGACTAAGTGAAAAGGTGGATGGAGAAAATACTGCACATGAGAACAAAGTGTAAAACACAGAACTGCAGAGGCAGATTGAGAGTACCTCTCAACCTCACAGCTTCACAGCTATGTGCGTGTGAATGTTTGCACAGGTGAATGTGTGTGTGTGTGTGTCTGTGTGTGTCTGTAAGCACATGTGGGTGCATGCAGGTATGTGCCAACAGGCTATGTGTGATAATGCATTGTGTGACTCATTTTAATAAGTGTATGAAGGGCTGTCCCCAAAGTCAGAAAAGCACTTGAAGGCATGCTGACAGAGGAAAGTCTCTGCAAAACAAATTCACAGCACACATCCTGAATATCTGCTAGACTGGTGAAGGTGGCACATTATCAGAGATAAAATGAGCACCAACACTGATCACACAGCAGATCACAGCTGCTTTGAATCAACATGACTTGGCACTGTGTTCTGCGAGATTTGACATTTGGATGGCAGAAATTACTAATGTTTTCAAACACAATTTTAAAAAAGATCTGCAGTGAGCAACCAGTGTCATGTTTGTTGAAATATTTAATTTATCCTGGTGATGTGACTGTTATATTATTTCCTGAAATGATGAAGTATGTCCAACCGGTAAATGTGCCAATTTTAGTCAAATCTATCCTTTCAGGATGAAACTTAAAGGGTGTCTCACAGATTGAGATATTAGTAATATATTTGGAAAAAAGTAAACATTATGGATTTCAGATTTAAAGGTCATGTTTATGTCGCTGTCAAGACCAAATGAGCGTTTTGAAAGGCGGTGAGGGTTTGTCTAACTTCATTGTTTAAAGAATAAGTCAGTGTTTCTGAGAGTGTGGAGGTACCGCAATTCCAACACTGCCCCTCTGATGGATACTTACTTGTTTGCTTGCAGGTCTGGAGGATGCTGTTAACTTAGCCGTCCACCACACTTCAACACTTAGAGTCACCTAACACCTACGCCTGCATCCTATTCATCAGCTTCAGCTCGACCTTCCATATAATAAAACCGGTCAATCTCTTCGTAAACTGGTGGACATGAATATTGACCCCTGCATATGCCACTGGATCGAGAGCATCTTCTCCCTCCACATTAACCCCTCCACATCCCACCGCAGCTCAGTCAACATTCTTAAATATGAAGACAACAAAACTACCATGACAGTGAGCAGGTTGCTCAAACAGTCACTTAGTGCCTTGATAACAACCTCCAGCTCAACATATCTAAAACACAAGAACTCATTATAGATTTCAGGCACAGACAATCTCCCCAAAACTCCCAAACACGTCTCAGGAGAGCAACACACTGAAATTGCACATCAATACAGATCACATGACCAAAATAAGCCCTGTTTGTTTCAAAGACAGCTCAAAAGATTCATGGTGAAACAAAGCCTCCACCTTCAGTTTTATACAGCCATCGTTGAGAGCACACTCACCTCATCCATAACCTCATGCACAAATGCCAAAAACTGCAGTGTGTATCAATAAATCATCCAAGATTATTGGCACCTTCAGTTGAATAATTTTATTACAAACGTACAATCAAAAGAGCAATGCTGGATGCTTAAAAATCAAGTCCTGCTTATACAGTGCTGACTGTCAAAAGTGGTCCAGACAACTGGTCACTTTGACATGACAAAACCAAAACTAAGCTGTGAAATAACAAATGGATCGTGACTCACTTCACTCATACAATCTGAATAAAAATCTGCCTACATCATTATGAAAAAGGATGTGGAGATGCTCTCATGCCATATAAAATGAAGAATTATCGACAGTTTTCTCATTTGTAGCCTATTTTCCTCAGGCTTTTGAAACGCATGCCCATTAATGTACAAGGGCACACACAGACTCAGGTGTGAAGGCACATCGAGCTATCTAAGACATCACACTTTACCTTCAGCACCTTAAATCAAATTGCCTCTGCATGTCTCCGTGTCTGAGTGTGTCTGTGTGCTTGTTCACAAGTGTTGTGTTTAGGCTGCAGCAAAGCTCAGAAATGAATCAAATGGAATAGAATATCTTTTTATCAGCTCAGAGGGGAAGTGTTTCAGAGGTTCTCGGCATCAAGGTTATTCTAAGTCTGCTATTTACTGGCACTCATCTCTTTAGCCATCCTATCCTATTAAGCCCATGCTCAGTCCAGCAGGGAAAAAAACAGAGAATAATGGTGCATTTTGCAGCTCATCGCTAAATACAATATGCAAACACAGTGACATACTGAGGAAAAGCAGCCTATCACAGTAGTAGTATATGTTCTGTGTGGCGAGCTGCCGTGACTAGTTTGGCTTTTGATGTGCCTCCATTACAGAAAGCTGAGAAAAATTGCAAATGTACTGTATGTAAAGTAAATATTTCATCAAGTGCTGTGCGAAGCTGTTTTTGCACAGTCTGTCTGTGTTATCAGTCAAGTGGTTAGGTACGTCAGTGTGTCCTGTCACACAGACGATGCACATTGATAAATCAACAACATTGTCATTATCAGCACCACCACGACCCAAATCCTGATATCTGCACAATGTGATTAAATGATGCCGCATCGGCTTTGTTAAGAGGTGACACTAAATCTGTGGTATGATAAGATGAACTACAACAGTATGAGTGTGTGTGTGTGTGTGTTTGAAAAATATACTAACAAGTATGCCAATGTTTGCCTCAGGAGAAGAGTCAGAGCAGCAAAGGATCTGTGACCTCAGGTTACTTCCGCCTGTGCGAACAAGAGTTGACAGGCCTTGCATGTCAGACTCCATGTGAGCGCTAACCACCTAGGTTATAAACATGTACATACACACACACACACACACACACACACACACAACTGCATAACCTCCACAAGGACCATACATGTGTATCCATACAGTACGCAAGCACACACGCCATACAGCTCAGTGACTGTCAGTATGCGAGTGTCCTCACGTGACAAAGAGCATACAGTATATACAGTATGTGTCCCTCATTAGTGTTTGACGTGTCACTCCGCCTGTGTCACGGCAGCATGGACACAGGTGTGTGATTCTACAGGAATAACATGTTATCCTTTCAACCAGACAGCGGGATCGCTTCACTTAAAAGCCTCTTGTCTTTCCCTGCCTCTCTTGCTTTCTCCCTTTCTTTTTCGTTGCCCTTCCTGCACCTTTCCTTGCCTCTAAGAGGCTTTCATCTCATCGTTTTTGCTCACCCAACGTCGCCTTAGCGCAACTCTAGTCCAAGAGGTTTAATCATGGCAATTCCTCACCGAGTTGGGGTGGGGGGGACATCACGGGTTACGACTGATGTGGCAACCCCTGATGTTCTTGCTACTAACACTAATGGGAATAACATAGAAGAAGATTCTGGACAGGTTTGCCATTCCTGTACTTTACAACCACTTATCCCGCTGCACTAGCCCCTTATTGTGTGTATATGAGCAAATAAATTAAATAAATACATTTCAGAGACACTCACACATGGACACACACCTTCAGTGTAATGGAAGGAAATTTTCTGTGTCACCAAATCCCTCTTTGGAGTAATTAAGACCACCATCCAATTTCCCGCCTTTAATAAGATTAGCAATAACACTTGCACATGTATTTGCCGTCACCTTGATAATCATTTGTGTTTCCTGAGTGCAAATCCGTGTGTATCTCTTCATCTGTGTATAACAAGACAGGACAGCTGTAGCCTTATTTCCATATTGATCACTCAAGACCACACATGAATTACTTAGTTACATAGAAAAAACATGGCCAAAACTGACTTTCTACCCAGCATCTAGGGTTTAAAATTTCATTAGATTCAAGACCTTATGTAAGAATTGCACCGAGTGTAATTAGAAAATAATAGCACAATGAATATTCTAGACACAGTTGAAAGCACTTTCATATTGTCATTAATATCATTTTGGCCTACAAAACACATTTCCATTAAAAATATAATAGCCTTAAACAGAAATCAGTCCATTGACTCCTTCCGAGCTCATTGCCTGTGTTGAGTGTGTGTTCGATATTGAGCGGTGCCTGAGGTTGGTCCCAGGCCTTATCAGGATGCCGTGACGTGAAAGTGGGGCACATAAGAGTTGTGAGGACGTGTCAGGGTACACAGGAGAGAAGAGCTGAGAGAGATGAAGAGGAGAAGCCGATGAAAGGCCAACTATCGGCATCACTGTGCTTCTTGAAATCAAGTGTACTACAGGATATAAGAGTGACAAAGACGGGGAATGAATTACTGTTGTCACACACAAACCTTATAGTATTAAGAGTTGCACATGTGTGGATACCATGCAATGACTAGTATGTGTTTGTGTGTGTGTGTGTGTATGTGTGTTGCAACTGTTGCAACAACACCCATTACATTTGCTTCTTCCTCTGAGTTCCCAGAATGGGTTCTTCTACAAGCTTGTTATAAACACTAATACCCTTCTTGCTCACAGAGTAGCTCTCATCTATGCATGTGTGGTGTGTGTGTGTGTGTGTGTGTGTGAGAGACTGCAAGGCATACACAAAGGCCGGGAACAGGCTTAATAAGGAAACGCTCTAATGAAAATTCATCACATCTGCCCAGAGAGAGGAAGAGAGAGAGAAACCCGTTTTCAGATGCAGACATATATGAAATCTACCAAATTCATGTGGTCTCACACACACACACACACACACGCACACAGATGCACACTGGTGTGTCCATCACTTCAGAGGACATCACATAGATTCACATTCATTTCCTGCAAATGTGAACCCTGAAGGCATCTTCTTTACACACACACAAACACACAATCCTCACACACATGAACAAACAGCACATGAATATACAGTATCTCTTTATTCTGACAGAAAGTGTAGGCTTCATCCACTTCTAAACCACACAAAACTCTGTCAGAAATGCTTCCCTCCTCACCTTTCACTCTCTCTGCTCCCTCTCTCCCATCCTGTGTGTCCTCTGTTTCCTGTCCCCTCATTAGGAGAGTGGATCTGTGCAGGTCTTGCACAGTAAGTGTGTCCTCAGGGAGAAGGGCCACAGAGTAGCTTTTTTTATTTGGATGTAAGTATATGTGTGTGTGTGTGTGCGTGTGTGTGTATCTGTAGCTTATGTAGAATGATGCAATGTCTGGCTGGCGGGCTTGATCTTTTCTGACACCAGAATAGCCTGAGGCAAGACCTGCAGGCACACACATACACACTGCACGTATACAATACACAAACGGAATGGTGGATAGTGTGTGCTTTTTGTGAGTGTGTGTTAAGTAACTTTTGGACTAAATCTAAGACCGTGCAGATAAGTTGGATATAGTATGTACAAAACTGCACAGACGGAGGCAATAACGAGCTCTTCCTCTCGAAGTTGGATGTAAAATCAAAACAGAGAATCAGAGCTCTGCTAGAGAGAGAGAGAGAGAGAGAGAGAGAGAGAGAGAGAGAGAGAGAGAGAGGGAGTGATGGGGAGGAGAAAAGGAAAGCAATCATAAATATATTATGCAACTCTATTGCATAAAGCATATACATGCATTTACACATTTTAGACGTCTCTTTCTCATGAGACATGCTGTAGAAATATTTATGAACGACAGCATGAGCTCTCTCTCCTTTCAATGACTCTTCTGTATGGTTTTGCATTGTTTCCATGTTGCCGTGCCTTGTCTGTCTTATACTTTCTATCCTGTGTAGTAAAAGCCATCTGTTTCCAACCCCCCCCCCCCCACACACACACACTCTCTTGTTGACTTATCCTGTAATGTAATGGTTTCTCATCAACATGAGGATCACAGTTCAGATGGGAGAATTGTGGGCTGGAGGTTACTATCGGCATCTATCTGCATTATTATTTTGGCTGATCATAATTCCTAATATAATCCTGGGCTATAAATTACAAATGTTACTGAACATTAAATAAATCTATTACATGGTCTGACAATACTTCAGATTTAGTTGTCTAGAGCTGAGGTCTACAGACATTGTTCACAATAACAATGCAAACTGTTAACCATGTTCATCTTTACAATATTAGTGCGCAAACATTTGTTCATTAGCACCAAACAAAAAGTGTATTTGATTGGACAAATAAACATTTTGAAATGATGATGGCACTAAAATTAAGGGCTCACCAAAGTGATGACAGTTCACACTGTGGACAACTTGAATATCAGCACCAGATTTCACGGCAATCCATGTCAAGAAATTTCACTTAATTGATCCATTGATCAGCTGATTTGTTTTCACCAGTGGTAGAATAGGATGCATCTGACTGACTTATTTTTGAGCTACTGGTGCTTTACTTGAGTATTTCCATTTTCTGCTACTTTACACGTCTACTGGAAGCAAATAAACTTGTAACAGAGTGTTTATACAGTGTGATATTGCTACTTTCACTCAAGTAAAAGAGTACATCTTCCACCACTGACTAAGAGGGTATAACTGGAATAAATACACACCTGTACATTATCATTGCTCTGCACTAAAACCCATGTTTGTGAAGCTTCTAGTGTTCAGTTTGTCTTGAGACTGCGTTGATTTAACTTGCTTTTGAGGCCATAGTTTCGTATTTTTGTTGCACAGGATTGCATTATATCAAAAGGTGCTCCTAATGCTTTGTCTCGCCCATATTTTGTCTCACATCCTGGATATGAACAACATCAGTCATTGTTGAGCTGTGAGCACATGTGCCTTCAGAGAATTGTGTGACTTTGCGTGGAGCAAGGACATACAGCAAATACTGCCAATGTGCAACAGTGAATTTAATAAATTAACAATCAATATCTCTATTGTTTGCAAGCTTGTGTAACCCCAAGTGTGAAATAGCACAGCTTTCTGCATTTTGGTGAGTGCTTAACTGATCTTATCCACCCAGTGAGGCAGCCTTGCACCTGTGCTGCCTCCTGCAGCAGCCAGTTTTTTGTTTGAGGGATTTTTTTATTGGTAGTTTGTCTTTTTGACTGTTCCCAATAATGTGGATAAAATTTGAACACACCACCATTCTCTCTTGATTTTGGCCTTCTATCCCTACTAAGCTGCCATTTTCTATCCATGGAAATGAAGATTTCTGAAAATACCTTGCCATGTGGGCTTTGTTGATTTGAAATAGCCTGTTTTGTGCTATAACGAGGATGGGGAAGAACAGATTTTTGAAAATGCTCATGTGTAATTGTCAGCTTCTCAGCCTTACATTAAAATAGCCACAGCACATCCGCTTGCAAGCAGTGTTAAGGAGCCAGTTGTCTCTTGCATCATTTTATGTGTCTCGAGACAATTGCACAAATAGAAAACAGTGATCGATCAAGAATATCAGAGCAGCAACTTAGAGATTACCATTATCCCTGGACAACAGGTAGTAATTCTGACCATCTATCGAAAATCAATGTTACACACCCCTGCACTCATTTGAAAACAGAAAGTCAGATGTTATTGTTGTTGACATATTGAATTTGCAGTTGTAGCACATTTAAAACCAGAAAACAATCCAAACCCTGCAGCCACAGATATTGTCTCACTGTTCCTAAAGCTTGTTATTCATCCTGATGTATCTCTACAGCCCCTTTAAGTGAGAGGAAAACAGTGCTGCTCTTTCTCAAATGTCATTATTGTGTATGAATCTCGTATTTACACAACGTTCACAAGGAAAAAAACAAAACTATATTTCACGCATCACTCATGCATGCAGATTGAGAAAAACAGACTTCATGCGAAAAGTTTGTGGTGCAGAAAGAATTGCCATGCCAGGCAAGCACGACCATGTCACACGTGGCTCACGTGTCAAATATAAAACGGCTGAATTGAACGGCTCCTGTCTGCCCCGTCACGCACACACACCTCGCAGAATGCAACATGAAGGCTTTCAGCAGACATGAGAGATTAGACAAAAGGATGACAAGAAGGAGCAAATGTGGCTAATGTGTGAGAAGTTACAAGATACTCAGGGGAAGAAATGTGGAAAGCTGATGGCTGTGTCTAGTGTGTGTGTGTGTGTGTGTGTGTGTGTGTGTGTGTGTGTGTATTATATATGTGTGTTTGTGTTGTGTCAAGTGGTTTTTCTCCCAGAAATCTGCAGCACGGAGGTTGAAGAGCTGTGCACACACACACACACACTCACACACACTAGACAAGCACACAATGTATCAATGACTTAAAATGTAACTCCCCTCAGGACCATGAGCTGATGCTACTTTTACCCACCAACTTAATTTGCGTGTGCGTGTTATGGGGGCACTTTTGGTTACACTTCATCCACTTTTGGATGATTGAGAAACACTCATGTGGAGACAGCACTCTCTCTCTCTCTCTCATTTACACACACACACACACACACACACACACCTTTGTTCACTTTCTCTGTCAAACACATACAGATGCACTAATGCACCTACCCACGATCCACCTACACACACACTCACACATGGGTGCACACTCAAATGCGCACGTACATGTGTTTAGCCACTGGTCTCATTGTTAGGTCTACCCTCTCTGGGGAATAAATTAAACTGTAAAACCTTCTTTCCCAGCATCCATTTCTGTGTGTGTGTGTGTGTGTGTGTGTGTGTGTGTGTGTGTGTGTGTGTGTGTGTGTGCATATGTGAATTTGTGTGTGTGTGTCTCCATTGATCACGACTGAATTAATTCATTCCTTTTGTCGCCAAACATGGCCTTTAGACACACCGCAGAGAGTGCCTCTCCAAAAACCCTGACTTCAATTGAGAGGTTCAATCCACACCTCAGTGTGTATGCACACACGCACACAAATGCACACATAAACAGAGTAAGAGACACATGCAGATGCACACACAACAGCACACAGACACAAGCTTTCACAGTTCCTGACACTCTGTCATACAACCCTCTCGCACTGTTTCTCTTCAGCCGGGATGTCTAGGTAATCAGCAGCAAAGAAAACTCCACCATCTCCACCACTTTTACTCCATCCTCTCACTTCCTCCTCAAAATAAACCTCTCTCTACCTTTGCTGAATCTGTATGTTACACCTCCGCTGCCTGAGACGCAACGTAAATGTCCCTAATTGCCAACATAAGTGCAGAAGTTCAACTTTATTTTTGTCCATTCCTGCTTGTCCTTCAGCACACCCGTCTGTCTCATACAGGTGTGCAGACATTCTTATTGACTGTGTTGAGGCAGACCTCCGTCAATAAAAACTTCAGCAGGGAATGTGGAGGACAACATTTTGTGAGCCTGAACTGCTCCATCACATGAAAGACAAGAAAAGAAAATAAGAAAACACAAGCAGAGCTGCGTCCTGGCCACTGTTTCCTCTGTTTTATAGAACAGCAAGCAAAGATTGTCAAGTGTTTGGGTGCTCTGTGTTTTTCAACACTACCTGTTGCATGGCATATACCTGTGAATGTGGATTTTGTTCCAGTAACCATTTTGTCAGAGTAAATGCCGTTTATCCCTTGGTAGATGTTGAAACTAAGATGTAGTATTCTGCATAATATGTACTCACTGAATGCTTGGAAATGGTTGCTAATTCATCTTTGGAAACGCATATACAAGGAATTATTTCTTTCCAGATTGAATTTGAAGGCTGACGGATAATTGAATTTTCAAAGTTGGGTATTTCAACCTGAAGCGACCTCTAACAATACAGCTTCAGCATAATTTGGCTGCTCATTATAATCATCCTCCCATGAGCTGCCTGGGTTTCAGGGGTATGAGGCATGGCTCTGCTATGTGAGGTTTGAGATTGCCAGTTTGTGAGAGGTGGTTGTTTTTCCATGTCACATCTGCAGTAATCTGAACCCTGAACCCTGAAGGCTTCTGCTTTACACACACACTTCTGTTCTAAAAAAAGGGAACCATAAGCATCGCAGGGACAAAGGACACAGCTGTCACCATTATAAACACATGTACATGTTACATATATACATGTGTATAGTAGACGTCATAGCAGATTATTATAGGTGCTCCCATGTCTGCTCAAGTCTGTGCCAAGCAGAAAGAGCAAAAGCCACATTTTCATTACATTAAAGGCATTTAGAGAGATGCTCATAATGTGGCCCTTACTGCTGTAAATCGTGCTACTTCTGCACCTGTGCATGTGCATGCTTGTGTGTGTGGTGAAAACAAGCCTGCCCAAGCACGAGTCTTAAGATGAAATTTAGGTCATTTGGCCTCATGGGAAAGTTAGAGTGGGAGAGACAGAAAGGGAAGGTTAGGATAAGGGACAAAAAAGATGATAAAGACTGAAAAGAGAGAGATGGAGCTGCACAGAAGAGGAGGAGGATGGAATAATTGCTGTTGGGTATGATCCAGTTTGGGCATGTCAGCAGCTCACACACGTAATCACACACAGATGGCGCCTCCCCACACAGATACACAAACACACACACAGGTCAGAGAATTACTTTTCAACCACTGTTTTGCACAAGTGGTCAACTCATAGCTGCTTCCTATCATGGATTTGCAGTTTCATCCAGAGAGCCATGGTCTAATTTTATCTGTGCAGAAAGCAATGCACGACGAGGGAAGGAAGTTTAGTGTCAATCTGAGATGAGAAGACCTTCGCGACATGACATTACAGCCTGACAAATGACCACATTAAACAGCTTTGAACACAGTGCAAATTATATAAGGAAGTCTTTAGGTTCTGATTTTACAAATTGATTTTGGCACTCCAGAGGGCAGACAATGTAATCACATATTAAAAGGACTTTTAATTTGAAGTAACAATCATGAAGCACCATTCCAAAACACTTCCAAAAGGATGGGTCTGGGTCATCATAGATTACATGTATACTCTTGTGTTTATCATATCCCTGTTAAGTTAGTTTCAACTTGTGGCCACTGGTCTTCTTCATTTTTTCAATGTGTTACACCAAAGTTAAAATCTATCCTCCTGTGTTTAAGCTTCCAAAATGTCAAAATGTGGTGGTAGTGTATGACACTATGATTTCACCTCAGAGAAACAGAAATGCATTGATGCTGCTTGGTGGGTAGTCTGTATCTCTTGATCACTCCTCAAATAGACAAAGATGTGGCTGACAATATAATTTCACAGTCACATTCAGTCTTACAGGCTCAGGAGGTGCACAGTGAGTGTAGACTGTGGTGTAATTAGCCTGGGGCTCCTGCGGGCCCCTGTGCACTCTGAGCTGTAGTGTACTTTAACAGTATGCTGTAGTGTGGCATCTAGCTATGTTTAAAATACTAACCAGATGCTCTAATGGGACTTCTTTTCAATGTCTCCACCTGCATTTTACAACTGTCTTGCCATCACAATCAGAGAAAGATGATGAATGGAAAGGAGTTGAGGGGAAATAGTAGTCCAGTCGTCATGGTCAGAAGCACACCTGTCTTCGATATGAGATGCCTCTAAATGGTTTGGGAGAGTTTTAGAGAAGTGATTGTGTGCTGTGGCTGGATTACAGCCTCAGAGGCGTCACAAAATGCAGACAGTAAAGCAAGCTTTGACTAACAATGATGATAAAATGAAGAATCTAATTTTGAGACATAAAGAACATTATTAAAACTCTAGGGGTTGAATCAACAAGACAAATGTGTGCGCGCACACACACACACACACACACACACACACACACACACACACACACACGTTGTGTTTTTATCACTTGTGGGGACATTACATAGACTTACATTCATTTCCTGGAGACTTACCCTAACCCTAACCATAACCACTATTTGCCTATTCCTAACCCTATACCTAAACTAACCTTACCTAACCCGTAACCCTATCCTCAGTCTGCACCCTAAAATTTAATGATTGACATTAAGGGGACCTGCATTTTGTCCCCACAAAGCAGGTGAGTCCCCACAATGTGACTGTGAAAACAATATGATAAATACTTGGTCACACACACACACACACACACACACACACACACACACACACACACACACACACACACACACAAAGGCTGTAAAATAGACTTATCCTGCATATCACATAAATAATTCATAGATGAGTAAAATTCATATGTAGTTTCATTGATGCACTGACTCATTTAACATTAAGAATGGACTCATATCATCAAAATTACATCAGCTGACAAAATTTGTTAGGAGAACATTTCTGATGATCTGACCAGTTTGTTGGTTAATTAGTTAGTATTACAGCCATGGCTGTATCCCCTGAAGATGCATCTTCCCCTGTGTTCCCAGCACTCCCCTGTCTGTAACTTTCTTTGTTCATGTCTTGTCTGTGTGTGTGTTGATGTGGGTGTGGTCCTCCTTCCTGGCTCTGGTCATGGGATGCACCTGTCTGCAATCAGCTCATCACTCCACCTAGTCTGCACACCTGCCTCCCATCAGCCCATCAGCCTGCAGCATATCTACCCCAGCTCTTCAGCCACTCTTTGCCAAAGTGTTGTTTCACCTCTACAGTATACACACATCAAGGCCAAAGCTAGTTCACAGACTCACTAATTTCTCCTTGTGTTTTCCAATATTAAACTGTTTTTTTTTCATCACTTTCACCCTCCTTTAGCTGCCTCTGGACCTCATTCCCCACCATCAGCCCCATCGGTATTCTCGGTTACAATAAACTAACTCTTTTATCACCAAAGCCACCTCTCATCTATGTCTTACACTTGGATCTCAGTTGTGGTCATAACAGTTTATTGTCCTTTTTGTCAGACAAATACAACCACAACAGAAGAGACATTACAATTAAAGACAGACATTTAAGAAGAAATGTCTGTCTCATATCAGAGCCTGTTCTCATCCCTGAAACAACTGTAAAGGTCGACTTTTACATGCAAGTGCATGCTGATGCTGCGTAACGTGTAAATAAACCCAAAATGCAATCACTTGAAAACAAACGTGTTTTCCAACAAGAACTTTGTAAAGTGTTCCCATGTACTAATATCCTTCATACAATCCTTCAATCCATCCAACGACTGACCCTACGTTTACACGTAGCAGGGTATTTCGGAAAACGGATATTTTCGCCCCTCCATTTTCAAAAATAACATGGTGCACGCAACATCGTTTTCAAAAATGTTGTCGTTTACGCCGTCGAGCGCATCATAACCATGCCAAAGCTATGGGCGCGAGTGTAAACATAGGTCGCTCACATGACATTAAGTATTTTCAGTCGCATGTTGTGACGTTTTGGAATCTAAAACACCGTTTAACCCTGTTTACATGCCAACACATAGCCGGCGTTTTCAGAAATCTCCACTTTGTCCCGAGTTTTTAAAAATGATCGTTTTCTGTGAAAAAAACTCAGTTTGCGTGTAAACGAGAGGCCAAACCGCATGAAAACATATGCATTTGCCCTAAGTGTAAATGGGGTATGAGCCTTTCGGGGAAGCCCCTGTCATACCCAATCAAGATACTATCGCCTGTTACCAATGGACCTGATTACCTGTGGAATGTTCCAAACAGGTGTTTTTGGAGCATTCTACAACTTTTGGTGTTGTGTTGCTGGTGTTGTCTTGTATTGCTGGCATCAAAATTCAGAATAAGCATATATTACAAAATTTAATGAAGCACTGTTTGTGTCCCATTTACAGCTGAAAGTCAAAGTTGACCCATTTTAAATTACATCACATACATAACAGTAACATACACATTTTAACCCATGATCTTTCCTAACCCTAACCAAGTAGTTTTGGTGCCTAAACATAAGCAAACTGGGACCATTTCACAGTGCTAATGACGTGAAGATGAAGGTCTGGTCTGGAAAAAGACCACTGTTGTCGTCATGGCCTGTCTCCAACAGTCATATATATTATTTTGGGAAACATGCATTCAGTTGTTTAGATATGAGGATGTGTTGCAATTGTTTAACAGGGTTGGTAAGAATAGGTGAGATCTATCAGTCAAAAAGGCTACTCCACCCATCTGATGATTCTGCTGTTCACCTCTAACTACAGCAGCTGTTCATTAAAATTTGCAGTGCTATAATAGCTGGTGCAGATGAAAAGTCTTGGTCCTACAGCCAAAACCACATGTCCGTGCAGCTAATCCTGGATAAAAGCTACATAAACAGTGTACAATAACAGCTGTGGAACCTTTAGATCAACCTTAAAGACCACTGAAGTTAACCATGACACAATTAATTTACAACAAAGTGGCTGAATTGACCCGACAACCAATCGCTTTCTGTGTTGTCAGTGTGCGCTACATTATACATAATGCAGGAAGATAGCCTAGAGGCCAAGCAGAGATAGTATTGATTAGTATTAAATCCTTTTAAGGCATATATATTTCAAATGCATTCCTGGAAAAGTCATAAGAGGAGAGATGTAAGGGCATCAGTGTAAGAGATGTGTATTAAAAATGAGAGAGGAAGGAGCAAAGAGGTTTGGTTTAGGGTGAGAGCAAGTCAGAAGGGGAGAGCAAAGTGAAGAGCAATGGAGAGTGAGCACTGGTGCCAGACAATGAGGAACATTCAGAGGAGAAAATAAGATTGAGATAAAGATGCCAAGAAAAAGGAAGAATGAAAGACGGAGACAAACCATGGAAGATGACAGATGTGAAGAGCGCGAGGGAATGAAAGTGAGAACACTTCCGTGAGAAAGTCGGCGATGTGTGTATGTGTGCTCAGAGAATAAGGGCTTTTGTGAAATATTCAGTGTGATAGAAGACTTATAGAAGCAAAATCCCCTCCCTGGAGGAAGAGAAGAGAGGAAGAGAAGGGAGGAGGAGCAGAGAAGAGGAGGAGAAAGGAGTAGTGATTGAAGTTTTGGATAAGAGTCATAAGGCTAGAGACCATTTCAACAGAAAGGTCTGTGCTGTGAAGCTTCGTGTAGGACTGTCAAGGCCCTCTCTATTTTTAAACAGTGTGTGGGTATACCGCTCACACCTTATAGCATCCAGTATACCTGTGGAGTTTGCTGGAGGTGAGCTTATGTAGAATTTGCTACTGGGATACTATTTCAGTAGAGGAGAGAGCAGTCTCTGGTTATCAAATAATAAGATGAATTTCTGGTCATGAAATGGAAATTTTATTTTAACTGGCTCCTTTGGGAATCAATAGTGCATATGTTATTACAGTTCAGTGTCCATGGGGCTGGGGCTTGCAGGTCCTCAAGCAAAAAAAAAAAAAAAAAAAGATGTTAATTCAGAAACTGGGCAACTGGATTTATATACTACTGATTGGCTTTGCTAAATGCAGGAAAGTACTTTCTTTCAATTACTGACATTCTGAGCAGTTGTCACAGGGAGGTAACATTGTGGTTTTGAGTGAAATGTCTTGAATTCCATTGGATGGACTGCCATGAAATTTGGTGCACACATTCATGTCTGGCTCAGGACAAATTGGAACAACTTTGTTGATCACTTCATTTTTTTTATCTAGCGGCACCATCAGGTCAAAATTTCAATTTCTCCAATACTTAAATACCTGCAAAACTAATGGCATTCTCGACAGTCTCAGCTGTACTTTGTGTTTAGTGCTAATTCACAAAAGTTAGCTGTTAGCATTTAGCTCAAAGTATCACTGTACCAATGTACAGCCTTACTGAGCTGCTAACATGGCTAGTCTTGTTCAAAATGGAACCAAGAAAACACTCATTCCCTAACCCAAACTAGGTCCCAAAACTGAACAGTGAAAACATCAATCATGCTTTACTTGCCAAAGAGTGGATGTTGTGGCGAAAACAAGTTAAACATATTGACAGTAAACAGTTTGTAGATATTAAATATAAATGTTTCCGTATGTTAATAAAAAAAATGTAATCCAGGTCACAGTACCCTGTCCACTGAATGTGATAGGCTAAGCAGACATTGAGATCAAAATGCATTAAATAGCTCAGGGGGCTGCACTGGTGGGGGGCCTGTTGCTTCAGGCTCAACTGAAACAATGAAATTTGACTCAGGAAGTCCATTTTGAGCAATAGATTAATTGGTTTGAAGGCTTAGCAGATGCCAAAACACTGAGAGACTTAATTTTACAACTCTGGAAAGTGATCACGGAGGCAATTATTTTACTTTTTGTTGCAAAGATTGCAAAGTAAACAGTAGAAATACTCCACCAGGCATGTGTAAGTATGTGATTGGCACACTTTTCTAAATGTCACACAGCAAATGTCCCGAAGCATTCCCTCGCTTTAAAGCTTAATATATTTTGTAAGCACTAATGACATATTCAGAATCAGAATCAGCTTTATTGGCCAAGTTTGCAAACAAAACAAGGAATTTGACTCCGGTTTTCTCACTCTCATGTGCAGTAAGACACAAATTAACAAATTTACAAAATAGAATAAAAATAGAATAAAATAGATAAATAAATAAACTAAAAAAAGCTAGAATTAAGTGGAGAAGATATAACTATGACTATGGAACTATAGACTATAACTGGTGAGAGGTACTAACAGTGCAGTAGTGCAGTAGTGGTCTGATAATGTGCAAAGTTGCATGATATGAGGTAGTAAGTGACAAAGTGTGCAGTAAATTACTGACATTGTGTTTCAAGAAAGAAGTTGAAGATTTTTTAAGTAATCTCAATTTAGAGCTTTAGAGCATCTCGTAACTATCAGAGGAGCTATCCTATGGTATCCTATGGTGCTTCCACAATGGCTCCAACATCCAGCCTGACGGATTACTGCTTGTTGCAAACAGGGGTTTAAACATGGCTCGTTTATGTCCTCAAACTGTCCTATCGGACCCCCTGGCCCTATATGACATGGACTAACTGCATTTACTCTACAATCACAGCCACACATAAAAAAAAATCACATCCATATACACACCGGTTTACACACACAAACACACACCAAAAGGCTCTATAAATACAGTGTGGAGGTAATGTTCATCGTGTAAAGTAGGCGGATTAACTGGAACCAGGTCAGAGCAAAGGCAGAGCATGCTCTAGCTTTTCTCCTATTTAGCTGCTTTTCTCACCATTTTTTTTCTTGCTATTGCTTTTGGCTCTTTTTTTGACGTGGTAGACTGGAACGGTTATCTCCTCCAACCCCACATAATCCTGTTCCCTAAATGACACTTGTTTCGCAGCTTCTCGGTACCACGTCTCATCGGAGGCAAGTATATAGACCACCTGTCACTATTTCTGAGGGTTTTGAATTTACAGAGCGGATAATCCATCAAGCATGCTGACATATTCAATTATCCAACTACTAGTGTTTGAACATGGCCATATATCAATTACATAATAAGAGCTTGAGTTACATGTTACTGATTTGTCGTCAATGAAACTGTAAACTTATGAGCCTGTGCTTCGTGATGCACCAGATGGTAGTTCTATTTTGGTATTTTCACAAAAGGGGATTTTCAGAAATGATCACATTGTCTGTCTTGGAAGCATTTTTACATCCTACCTGATGTGCCAAGGCTGGGATGGTACTGTATGTCCAAGCATCTGGCTGAAAGTGAAGGACTGAGTGAAAGTCAGTAAGACTCAGCACACCTACTAGCAGTAATACCTTTCAAAACTTGGTTGTCTCTCAGAGATGGCTAAATGCATTTAAGCAGTCAATGGGATGCCTAATGGTACAGAGTGAGAAAGAGAGCAGTAGAAGAGAGTGGGGAGGAGCAGAGGGGAAATAAAGACAAGGCAAAGACTAAAGGGTGAAGAAATGGAGCCGATGTGGTGAGATCAGAGGAGGAGAGGCTTGATTTTTATTCCACGAGTCAGAGCAAAGAATGCACTTCAGTGAGGAAATCTGCCTTTGTCTCTAACCACCTTGGTATTAAACTCATCCATCCTGTGCGAGGGAGAAACACAGAGAGAGGAAGATGAGAGAGAGACCGAGAGACTGCGAGAGGCTGCAGCAGTCATCGTTCACCTGTAGCTAGCAGAGATCTTGGCTTGCATAATGCAATGTGAGGATAAAGCCTCCTTTATGACCAGCTGAGCCAATAAATCCGGATCAGTTCCGACCTCTTTTTCTCCTCCCCACCCTCATATCTCCTCTCTGTGGTTGTCTTTGCTATAGAGCGGGCAGGGAGATTCAGCTGCTGAACTCTCAACAGCCTAGAAACTCTTCCTGATTCCTATTTCTGTCTTTGCTTCTCGAAGCAGCATCACAAAAGCAAAGGGTATATTCATCTCTTCAACCATCCATACATTCAACCAAAGTGGAGGAAGCTGAGACACTTGCTTTCCTGGTAGTAGAATGAAAAATGCATTGCAAATGTACCTCATTTTCCCAGTATGTTTAATTGCCTGTATCTGTCTCCCTCTACACTAACCATTCCCTATGGTGCAAAGTCTCCACCATAATTGTTTTCAATTAAAAAGTGTCGTGCTGCAGCTGTCCTTAGCTTGCCTTAGCTACAGTGTATCGCTATTCAGGGGAACGGCTACCAGAAGATGAGAGGTAGTAGTTTTGGCAGCCATCGTTATGATTGGATGGGGAGCCACAGTTGAAGGACTGATAAAGCACTGGCTTGTTGGATCCATCTTTATAACAGCTTGGGGTGTTACGTAAGGGGTGATGTAGCCGGGGCTGGTGGAGGAAGAACAAGTCATAAATCCCAATGACAAATATACCAAGCAAGCAATAACTGACTGCTACTCATAACGATAGCCTTGGTACTTACGTTATAATTACTTTTGTCCTGCTATTTTTTACTTTCATCAGCGTAATAGTAAACAGGATTAGATTCAGTTGTGTAAATAGTATTTTTTGGGTGTCATTTGTACCTTTTATGTCATTTTCTGATCTGTGTCCTAGCTCCTGTATGCTGGCCCAGATTCTAGCCCAGTTTTGACTTTGTTGCTGAACTCAAAGAAACGGTGAGTAAGCATGGCTACTGTTCTGAGTTTAGCTCTGTTCAGTGTGGACCATCATGAGGAAAAACCCCCATTAACAGGTGAGTGGACTCAGATGATGTGAACTTGAGCCAGGTGGAGTATGTTAGAGTAAGGTGCTGTGCCTTCAGAGTGCTATTTTGAGGAAGGAAAACTACGTCAGGATGGTTTCACTGTCTCCTCTCTCTGTTCCTAATCCCTGACTCACAAAAGGCCACTGCAGTCCTTCACACAACAGTCTAATGACAGAGATAAATAGGAGAGGTGGAAAAAGATGACAGACAGGGGCACAGGGAAGTGAGAGATGGTCTAAGAGGAAAAGGAAAGGTGACAGAAAGAGACAGAGACTCTAAGAGATGAAGCTGAAACGGAAAAAAGGGAAGGAGAAGGAGAAAAAGAGGAGATGGAGAAATGACAGATGAGGACATGGAGACAGAGAGGAGATATACAGCTCTGGTAATGAATACAACTTTAATGAAGCCTCTCGATCTCCATTGCTCTTTTCCCCTCTAATCTATCAGTTCTTTCTATCCCCTCCATGATTCTCTGTCACTTCCGCTCTCTCTGTCTCCTGCCTTGAACACCAGTGAGCCACGGAGATAACTCATGGATAACTCATTAGTAATTCATTGTTTTTTTCTTCCACATATTTACAGTACTTTCAAGGAATACTTGATTACTAGTTAATTCGGTATCCTACAACAAAGCATTTCATTTGTACAATTAAGCTTTCTCCATAGCCTCTTCCTGGCTTTGGAAGAGTCTCTTTCCCATCTTTTCAACTTTTCTGCTCTGTAGGTTTTAGAGCAGTCAGACACTATTGAGCAAAGGTCAGCAATCAATAACTATGTTTTCTTATCCGGCTGTCAAGGTAATTTTAAGTGAACTTTTGAAACGCTGGAAAGAAATTCAGTGTAAATTAGATGTGTTGCTATCAGCTGGGGAGAAATATACTTCATGAATGTAAAATGAAGCTACATATGTGAACGCAGACCCACACGATAAATTGGAAACAAGTCTTTTCAGTGTGTTATTTATGTGCTACAACCTTTCAAGGGAGTAGAATAATATATGCAATATCGTGGGGATTTCACTGACATTTGCGCTCTCCATTTACTCCTTCGAAAATAAAACCTTAATTTGCATAGCAATGATCAGAAACGTAACAGATTTTCTTAATACAACCCCAGCAAAAGCTAGGATGCTCTGTAAAACATAAACAAAAAAGAATATGATCATTTGCTAATCCACAGGTAAACAGATTCATTGGTAGCAGGTGATTGTATCATGAATAGGTGTGAAAGGGCATCCTCAAAAGACTTATTTGTTCATAAGCAAGGACAGGGCGAGGTTCACCACTTTGTGCAACACATGTATGTATAAAGCATATTACTACATGGGCTCGTGGACATTTCCTACACAGTTTGTGTACAAATGATTGCATTCTGTTTTTACTCATATTTTACACAGCATCCCAATGCTGTGAGTCTCAACACATCTCACTTTACATTACAGCAAATTGTGGTTGCATTTATGTGAGCGTATACCCATGTGTATGCAACGCTTTGTGATGACCCATCTTATCCTGGCCTGATGTTGAGCTGCGATGATGTAGATTTCATGAGGATTTCATGAGTTTAATCCCTCTCTGGCTGTGTTGTGTTGGTACATGTTGCTCTCATTGGTAGAATTTGATTCATTGCTTTAATCAGAGTTTGTAGTTTTGTGGTTTCTCTACAGTTGGCTCTGGTATTTATTGTCCCACTGTAACAGTACAAGTAAAAGAAACACATTTGTGAGTGTGTTTGTGTGTGTGTGTGTGTATGAGAGAGCTGCTCATGTCTCTATGTGTTGGTGTAGTAGGCTAACACATGCTGAGGTTCTTTTGTTACCTCTGCCAGTGAATTTGGTTGGTGCATGTGCTCTCCCATCCTTGTCTTTCTGTCTACAAAATATTTCAAAAAGTTACAAGTGAATTTGGCTGGAAATTTGGTGAACAGATCCCTGGCCCAAGGATCAGTGGATGAAATTTTGGCAGTGACCTCACCGTGGGATTCCTGCCATTTTAAATGCTTTGCAGATTTTGTAGCTTTATCTGTAATATTGTTTTATGTAATTCTGGGAAAGTTCAACAACCAGCAAGAGTCTGGCTTACACATGTACAACACAATATTGTATAGCCTCTAATTGCAATACAACTATACAATGGCTAAGCCTACACTTTTGTGTAGCTGAAGGTCAAGCTAAACATTAGACATTGAAGCTGCTATGTTAGCTGTGCTAATTACACACTGTAGATTAGCAGCTTGCTACTTAGTCCTACAATTAATTACTAGCAATTCGATTAAAAAAGAATATTAAAACAGCTAACAAAACACTTACCCAGCAGTCAACTGCCTATTGTTGGTAACAAGCCGGGTTATTCATTTTTTCTTTCAGTTACAACTGCTATCTTCCATGAGCTAAACTGTTATCATCTAATTGCTGGCAATGTGATTGAATGCAAGACAAGGCTGCTGCAAAGAAAAACAGAGCAGTAGGCTATGTCTTTCTTTTTGCTGTGGCTGGAAACAATAGCTAGTATTTCTGTTATTATCCAGGTATCTGCCAGAATTGTCCTCATGTACCTCCTATAGGCTAGCTCTGCTACTGCTATCCAGTGTTTTCATTTGCTTATGTCTTAATCATAACTTCAGTGTCCGAGATGAAAGATGGTAAAATTTTCTTTTGGCAACATCATGCACTTGGAAAATATTTTTATAAATTACTCTTCCAGGCTTCTGTAGTGGGAGTTATTGAATGGTATTATTGAAAAAAATGTCTAAATAGACGCATGTTCATTTTCCAGGCAGTTCATTATGTTTATTCAAGTCATTTGAAACATCCTTCTGATATAATGATCATCTGGTCAATAATATCATAGACAGCAATCTCATGAAAAACAAGAGTACGAAATGGCTTTGTCATTTTGCACAATGCACTATAATAATATATTGGGGAGGGGAATGAGAAACATAAAACTTTGAATGTTAGAGATGCTAACTTTAGCTCTTACTCTTGTTACTCTTGGTGTGGTGCTACCTCAACTGAGTCAGTAACACATTTAACATGAGTGCACAAACAGGTCTTATCTCCAAATTATTGCATTAATGAGCTCTATGCTTGAAAAACTTAAATGCTACACATACATTTGCTGATGTTGCTGTACGGCAGTTATCATATTTTCCTGACTGCTGCTTTTTGATGAAAATATGAAATACGATATGATCCATGATGCTCATGGATCATATCAAGATTACACACTATGGATAGACAGATGGATTGATAGATACAGAAAGCACTTTGGGGGTTCAGTAGGGGACAGAAGGCTCAGCTGGATGAGGGAGGCAGCAGATGAGGTGAGAGAGTGTGAGAGCAAGAAGGCAGAAGATGAGCAAGAAGGGCAGGACATGAGAAACCTCTGGCACCAAACTCAGTTAAGGGAAAAAATAAACAAACATATGCTGTGCGTGCAGTTTATCCTGAAGCTCATCCTTATGTAACATAGGTGGCATGTGTGCAGAAAAAAGCAAGAAGCATTTGATTTTCTACTCTGGCACTGCCGGCTACACTGTCAACAACAGCATTATCTCCAAGCCTCTGGGACACATAAGGATCATTACCGGCCACCAAATCAGGTGGCAGGGAGCGACTGCTGTTTTACATTACACAGAGGGTTTGAAAAGTGATGTTGATGGATTGCTACACCTCTTAATCTCCTACAACCACCATCTGTAACCTAACTTGGCTGCTGTGGTGGTGGTGCAGATTGCAGCAAAGACTGGGATTCTGCTCCCTGTGCCTCAGCAGCATTATCTGAGCGGGAAACATTCACATTCAACCAGACAAGAATCAGAGGCCATTTACTACATCCACTGTTATCAGCTATTATGATATACCATTATAATATAATGGGATATTGATGTCCGCATTGCACCAGCATCTACACAAACCTGGTATTAGGTTTCCTATTGATGAAATCATAATCTGTAAAAATGGCCTTTATCCAGCAGGCCTGGACCGGCCATGCTGTGCTCTTTCTTCCAAGAACTTACCAATTTTCATTTGGCAATCGATACGCAATATTACAGTTTTTTTTTTTTATATTTCAGGTTTTCCTGCATTCCTACATTTCCTTCAACCTCTCAGTTCAGACTGTGGTGAGTCAACTCAGAGAAATATGTGGGCTGATCGATACCAGCAATGTTACTGTAAACATGAGCATCACTCGTCCATTCCTTCCTCATCCTTTCTTCCGCTACTCCGTTTTCAAGGCATTACTTGAAACCGATTTGTATTGGATCAGTGTTGTAATAACTACATTCATCACCCTTGATGAACTGTCTGGTAATCGATAGAAGTCATACTGAGAGGCTGGTGTAAGCAGTCAAACTCACTCTTCCATTTAATTGAGTTCATACCATAGAAATGTGAACACGTATAAAAAAACATGCACTTATAGATCTTTGATTACATGACCCTAAAACTGTGTCAGCATTTCCTATTCACTGAATAAATACACCCTACTAGTAAATTAAAACTACACAAAACTGAGAAGCAAGAAAGCAGAATAAACTACTATTGATTCAGCTTGTTTAACAGTATGATGACGTGAGAGGGTGAATACCTTCATCACAGCTTCCTGTCCTCTAAATTTGTTATCCTAATGTAGAAAACACTGGGAAATGTTCTTTGTCTGCATTTACATCTGCTGAAAATACACACTTAAAAATAATCATGTGATACGTGTTCAAGATCTCTCTCGTGTAAGAAAACCAATAGTTCAGCATAGCAAAAATGTTCATAAAGTACCTAAAATCTACATTTTTTTTTGGTTTCACACCTGGATTGCACCAAAAAACAACAAAAAAAACAATAATAATCTGTGGCCTATGGCTAATAATCTTTCCCAAAAATATGCGACGCTAAAAATCAGACAAACAAATAAAAGAACAAATGTGAACCAATGTTTGCAGTTATGTTAAACCTGTAAATCTATCTATCTATCTATCTATCTATCTATCTATCTATCTATCTATCTATCTATCTATCTATCTATCTATCTATGCCGTTGTCCAATAATCCAGCTGATATACTTCATCCTCCAAATGTTTCTGACTATTGAGTGCACATCAAAGGTCAGTCTGCTAAAAATCTCCAAAATGAATGCCAGACTTTTAAATGGCAGCAGCCTTAACTGTGCAGATGAAGGTTATAACCTGAGCTGCATCCTCTATTCTCACAAAAAAAAGCAAGTTACACAACATAGAGCCCATGCTCACACACCTGAACACACACATACACTATATCACTGAAACCAGCTTTGTTTGTTTGTCTGTTGTGTGTTAGCTTGTCAGTTATCTGACTTGTCCAGGGAAATCCAAGGATAACACATATTATTTATTTATTTATTTTTGCCATGAACAGAGTACGCAATGAAAAAGCACACAAATGATTTGAAAGCCTTTTGTCCTTTAGGCTGCAGTCTTTCCACAAACTCTAAATGAGGTCTCGAGGGATGAGTTCAAACATGAAATACTGCAGCTTACAGGTTGGCTTAAAGGACAGTGGCTATGAGGAGGCAGGGGAGAGAGAGACTTGTAGTTGGAGACGGAGGTAGATAGTTGTGCAGGTAACACACAGATGGACAGATCTGGTTGAAACCGTCATGTGACAGTGCATACTGTGAAGCTGACAGCTCAGCAGACAGGTGTGAACTGTGAGAGACACAGCACCTGAAATGTTGTCTGATAGAAGGTTCTTGGCACCTACATAAAATCACAGTGAGCTTTTCTTCACCATCCAAAGGCTAAAAGCGACCGTGGTGGGAAATACAGAGCAGCTCTCACAAGTCAAATGAGATGAATATGTGAGCAACCATGTTTTTTCACTTTTTTTATCGCCTGCCCCCCTTTTGTCATCCCCAGCCTCTTTTCCGTAGCCACTTTGTTCGCTTTCTTGGTTCAGCAACCTCCTTTAGTCTCTCTCTGGGGTGCAGTAGTGTAGTAGCCTCCACTAGATTTCCTGTGATGTTTTCTCTTCTCTCTTCTGCTCTCCTTGTTTATCAAATTGCACAAGCTCATATAAAGCAAGTTAATGAGGCCAGTAGGGGGTGGACTCTGCTTTCATTGGAAAATTGACATTTCATTTAGTCTCTCTGTGTTGTGGCTTTTATAAACACTTAATCCATTATGATATGCTTATATAAAATTATTCAAACCTCCTCTGCCACTTTCCTACTGCTCTACCTCTAAAGCTATGCTCTAAATGTATTCTTCAGCACATACATTAAAAGCAAAGCAGCTCAGTGTTTTATCAGTTATTTCAAATACCCTGTTTAAACCTAATAGCACCAGCCTTGATTCAACAGAGGCCTGAAGTCAATATACTGACCCAGTATGGAAAAAGTAACGTGTGCCCATGCTTCTGGACTATTTAATACATAATTAACAAGTGAATAACTGGAAAGATAGCAGCTTCACAGACACAGACAGTGAAGGGAGAAGGTGTGAGAAGGAAAATGTAAATGCATTGCTTTTCTTTTACTTCAAAGATGACTGCAAACTAGTACAGAAACAGCCAATACTTCTGTTGGGAGAGCTTCTCAATGGTACAAAATGAGTACTCTGAGCGGAGCAGCTGTAATTGTAAAATTATTCTCTTTGATGAAGAGCCTTAAAAGGGTGAGAAAATGTTAGAAAGCTTTCAACCTGCTCCCCGCTCACAGAGTGAGCACCATCTCAAAACCATCTTTTCACTGTTATACTACAATATGAATATTAAACAATTACTATTTGGGCCACAATAAGGATAAAAACACCAAAGCACAATAAGTTCGTTCCAATCGCTCCATTGATGACAGCGGACTTTCTTTGTTTTTCACTGGTGCAGTCATTTGGAAGCACTCAAAAATTCAACAAGTCAGTTGTTCCATAAGCTAACCGACTGCATCTCGTTTAACTTAATTTTAGCACGATGAGCAGCCACACACTTTTTCCTGCTTTCTCTGAGCCAGTTGTTGGTTTTCACTGCAGCTGTTTTACGCGCGGTACCCGCACAGCGCGCATCACCTTCGTTATCATCAGCAGCAGAAGCGGCTCGGCACAAAACATATCTCTCTTGAATATTTTTTTAAATTTCTTTTCATCTCTTTATCGACTGCTTTCCACCGCCAGCGGGGATCAAATCGAGTTGTTCACGCGAAATTAATTCACCACGCTTTTCGCCTGCCTTACCTTGAGTTGTCGCGGCTTGGAGAAGTGTGGGTGCGTGTGTTTGCCGCCCCACCCCCTTATCCAAAATGGAAACTCTGGTCCGACTTGGGAGGCTACCTGGATTCTAGAGGAGAAAATAAAAAAACAATAAACCGCTAACAACGTCTCTTTGTTGGTGTGCAAAAAAGCGTCAGAGAGGTGAAGTAGCCGCGGCTCGCGCTGTGGCACGACTGTCTGTTCTTCGGTGAGAATTAGTTTGCTTGTTTCTGACTGCCGCCCTCCCTCCCACTCACTCACTCTCACTCACTGTCTCCCACCCATGAGAAATAAATAATCTTTCATCTCTCTCTCTCTCTCTCTCTCTCTCTCTCTCTCTCTCTCTCTCTGTCTGTCTGTCTCTCTCTCTCTCTCTCTCTGTGCCTAGCAGGTGGGCAACTTTGAATAACGTGAGATCATTATTAATGGCTGCTGGAGGCCCAAATGTGTGTCCTCCACCCCCCTCCAAACCCTGCATGTGTTTTTTGCGCTAAAAGCAAAACTGTCTGCCTGCTTGTCTGTCAGAAGAGGTGCTCCGGCTGTCCGGTGTGTGCAGGCAGCGGATTGGGAGTGGTCGAGATTAAACCGTGGGATTATACCTCAACATTCATCATTTCATCTCGAACACTGGAAGCACACTGGTGGACAATGACGTTAGTCTTTGGCAGATACAGAGAGGCAGATTCATGTGGTTAGGGATGGAGAGAAAGTCTAGAGGAAAGGAGAGAGAAGGAGAAGTAAGAGAGGGAGAGGAAACCTTTCACCTCCTGGATTGATCCACGTAAATCTAATGCTTTATGCAAAATCCATCAGACTACTAGCAGGGTGAGCAGGACAGAGAGGGTCACCAGGGCGAGATATTTCCTGGGTGAATGTGTATGCTTGTTCACATGTAATGTATGCAGCCCTGTGTGTGTGTGTGTGTGTGTGTGTGTGTGTGTGTGTGTGTGTGTGTGGTGGATGCATACACACAGCCAAGTCAGTGTATGTGTGCCTGCATGCTGACAGATGGCTACTGTAATGACGCAGGAACTAACTACTGGGTTTCTGTGTCTGTGAGGTTGCATGCCTGTGCACATGCTTGTTAGTGGACTGTATGTGCCTGTGTCTGTGTGTGTGTGTGTGTGCGAGATGAGAGAGAGAGAAAGAGAGAGAGAGAGAGAGAGAGAGAGAGAGAGAGAGAGAGAGAGAGTTTGATGAAGCAACAGAATCTCTTTCCTGTTCTAATAGTCTTCCAAATCTCTCTCTCTCTCTCTCTCTCTCTCTCTCTCTCACACACACACACACACACCTCTTCTTTTGTCGATCGAAATCTGAGGACCACTCCTTTAACAGTGAGATCTTTGATAGCTGGACAGTCCTATCCTGGACTCACAAGCTCTACTGCAGGTGGGACATATATGGTCGTAGTGGTGCAGTGGTTGGGTGACACACAGGAGGAAGATGTTGAAGAGCAATGGCTCGAGCACACACGACTGAATAAGTAATGGCTTGTTGTTCTCCTATGACCACCTGAGCAGTCATCCCATCATGGAAGCGGTGGAGGATGTTAACAAATTTGTGAGGACAGCCGGACCTGAGAAGGTCATCAGTGATGAATGTGTTGCAGATGTCGACAAAGGCCACAAACAGGTTCTGGTGCTGAGCCCAACACTTTTCCTGGAGTTGCTGGAAGTGAAGATCATGTCAATCATGCTCCTGTTCTTCTTAAATCCACAGTGCCATTCAGGCAGCATCGTCTCGATGATGTTGCACATGAGACTCTGAAGTGACACCTTTGGAAGGACCTTAGCAGCAACAGAAAGGAGTGAGATGTCCCTGCTAATGCCATTGTTCTTACAAACAAGGGTGACAAGGGTTCACATCCACATGTACCATCCCTCCTTTAGTAGCTCGGTAAAGATACTGCTAACACATAGGGGACTTGTTGTTCCTTCACACACACACAGACATATATGCAAACACACACACACACATTTACATTATGGGGACCTGCAATTTGTCCACACAAGGAAGACGAGTCCCCACAATGTGACTGTGTACACAGATTAATGTCCCCACAACATCAGTAAAACATGCGCACACACACACAGACACACACAAAGTGTAGCATTATGGTTTTTCTTTCTTGTGCAGGTGCTTACAGTCTGTTCCCACAGACATTCACAAGAGACCTTGAGTCTATTGCAGCAGCTTCCATTTGCTGAAAATGCAGTCATATAAATGTGTGTGTGTGTGTGTGTGTGTGTGTGTGTGTGTGTGTGTGTGTGTGTGTGTGTGTGTGTGTGTGAGACACGAGAAAACTGGAAATATCAGCATGTAGTCTCATCAGTGAAGGTTTCTGCTGGTTCTACACCACAATTATTGTGCATGTTTTGGCAAATAGTAATCACATGATTTAGACTCATAAATTTCATGTTGTGGTGGTGGGGTGGGGGCAACTACAGCCTCAAAAATTACCATTAAGTTGGATTAACAATGACAGTCTGAAATTAATGCTGTATTAAAGCTTCATACCTATAAGCAGGGCCAAGGCTGTACCGGACTGCATTGTACTGTCAGGTGTTCCTGTTCCTGTGTCCGCCTCAGGCAAATTTGACAATAGTGGAAGGGGTATTGAATATTTTTTGGGGGGAAAATATTGTATAACCTTACTATTTAAAATCTGACAACCATTTTGGCAATTTTATGAATTGAATGAATGTGTTCTTTTTGTCTCTGTATTGAATGTCCTGTCTGTCTGTACCTCTGTGTTGTATAAATCTGTCTAAATTGTAGTTAATCAAATACCTCTTTTGTGGTCACAGGCCAAAAAGTTGGTATAATTTTGAACGATGTGTTGCATTTTATAAACGTATAATTTGTTTTTTAATGTAAACAAATGTATGACATAAAAAGAACAATAGTTCCCTCTGATTTTTCGTGGAGTAAGGACCTCAAAAAGTAACTGAAGTACTGCACTTTGTTACTTTCAACCGCTGCTATTTAAATGATGAAGTAACATGTGATCATCAAGCAGACACAGTTGATGACACTGTCTTCTCAACAAGGTTGTAGGTTCCAGGTGGGTATGGCCAAGAGAGCATCAGTGCAGAATTCATAAGTGACAGACACAGTGGTTTGAGATGACCATTGTGTTTCATTATGAATCATCAACATGAGTCACTACAGTTGTAATAAGCACTGCACCTTCACCTCCATGAGCACATCAGAACTAAGCTAGAAAGCACAGTGTTACAGACAGAACCTCCACTGCTGGACCTGTTTTCTAGCGAGGCAGAGAGGTCATCTAAACTGTGCCATTAAAGCACAACAGATAGCACAGCTGTTGGGATAACAGGAAAATGCTTCATGGCTTTGAGGACTCAGAGCAAACATCCCTGTGCCAAATGTGCCATTCGGAGCCGGCAGGCTTCAAGGCCGGCAGCCATCTAGAAGGAGGGCTCAGAGCTCTGGCTCTCCTTCACTCACTTTGTCACATTCTGCTTCCTCTCTCTCCCTCACTCCCTCTCTCTCTCTCGGCTCACACTGTTTTACCTCCATTCCTTTGCTTTCTCTGCTCTCCCTTTCTGCCACACTTGGCATGCTTGCATGTGTGTGCATGTATGTGAGTTTAGATACATCAGCTATTATAAAGCTTGAATAGAAAACCAGCTGAAGTATTTAATAATTATCATCCTTACTCAAACACCCTTCTGTCTATGAGCTACCGCATCACCCACTCAGTTGTCTTAACTCTCTGATTTAAATGCTTCTAATTGTTGTGCATACATAGAGTAATGGTTTGGTACATGGATTTACATGCAAATTTTCTCTTTAGAGGCTTAATTTAGAATTAAATCCCGAACAGCCTGCAATCTAGCCTTCTAGCATATATTTTAAATTTGGCATCAAGTAATATAATGCTATTAGGGCTGTGACCATCTACTGCTTGCACTCCCTTACTGCGCTGTTGCTCAAGTGTGTGCAGCAATGCGCGCACGTACACACAAATGTACTCGCTCACCATGTGTTTTACTGGATCATCTCCCACTTCCTTTTGTCGGAAGCTTACCCTCCCTTTCTCCCACTGCCATCATCTTGCTCGCCCCCTATCCTCTCATCTCGCCTTCCCTCTTCTACCACGTCCTGTCAGTCATCAGCATCCCTCACTCAGATGCTCTCCGCTCTGCTTTTTCTCTCCCTCTGCTATCTCTTCTTTCTCTTTTTCTACCATGTTTTCCTCAGTTCATGTCTTAATGCATCTTTTTTCTGTGTTTTCTTCTCTTTTTGTGGCCCTCCACTGGCCCCCCTCAGTGGGCTGCAGGCCAGTGTGGGTCAGAGGCAGGTTGTAATTACTTCACTCCTCCTCCGACAGCAACGATAGTGAAGGAAGAAAGAGAGAAGTAGAATAATGAAAGCATAAATAGACTGATTATTTATTCCCACAGTCAGGGCTAAACTAAAGCCTCTGATCCATTTCTTTTTTAACCAGTAAAGGGCAACAAATGAATCAGATTTTTGGTATCTCTACAATCACGTTCACAGTCAAGCTGAATCAAATTAAGCGTCCAGTGCCTCACCATAGTTC
The DNA here is from genome assembly GCA_037975065.1 of Chaetodon trifasciatus. NCBI lineage: Eukaryota > Metazoa > Chordata > Actinopteri > Chaetodontiformes > Chaetodontidae > Chaetodon > Chaetodon trifasciatus. The sequence goes on from JBBMOE010000009.1 coordinate 2,813,913, forward strand.
CTGACAAACATGCCTGTACAGTCTGACACACAGACATAAATAAAACACTAATATAACATGATTTCTCCCACATGCTTAATGTAGCATAGGAGAGCTGGCCTTAATTGGTGCAGCTATATTTGAGTAGAAATGTAGGGCGGGCAATGCCTCCTTGACTTCAGCACTGGGAAAAATTTGCATACCTTTAAAAATCAATAGCAGTCTGAAAAAAAGTTCACCAGACATAATGGAATTAGGATGAAACAGGAAAGAAAGAATACAAAGGAGAGAAGCAAGACTTCAGTGGATTGTATTTCATTAAATGTGTCTTTTAGACCAGACCTGGGTCACGCTGCCGTTTTCCAATTTTTTTTCTCATCGTGGCAGCATAAATGGCAGGAGAACTCATTAGTTAAAGGTTGTAACAGGCAGCGGTAGGGACTGTTTGAAGTTTCAGCTGGACGCATCGCTGAACTCTGTTGTTAATTACCCAAACTAGTGAAGAGGAGACGTTTTCAGTTTATGCCACAGGCCAGCTTCCAGATGCTATTCTTATCCTGGGTGATCGATGATATTTCTGGGGGTCAAAACTTACTGAGACAGGGGTCACCAATTACGTAGCGCCAGTAACCTTTATTTCCTTCCCTTTTCAGTTAATTGGCAGGTTTTATGAGTTATGTTTATGCGTTTAGAATGATGATAACATACTGTGTTGTAAAATAGTGTTCTATTGTTCGTCCCGTTTGACTGTAATTATTGTGTAGTTACAGGGTATATTAAAGCTTATCATAAAGTTTTTTTTGTCTGTTTATTGTTTTGAAAGGACAGACAGGTCTGCTGGTACCCTATTTGTAACTTGTAATTACTCAATATATACTGGCTAACTTACAGACAGTACATACAGACACAAATTTGTTACCCCATTGACGAACAAAAAAAAAACAAAACAAAAGAATCTATAATACGATAAAGGAATTCCTATGAGTGAGAAATAAAGGAAAATGTCTCTACACATATACATGACATTAATAAATGAAATGAAATAAATACCACTAAGGCCAGTACTGAAATGACAGGAAACCTGCACGGGTGGCTGACAGTCCTCACACTCAAAGGAAGGAATGAGGAAGTGAGCTACTGTACATGTTACTGGTAAGCCCTCTTCCACAACTGGGTTGATTATTTTAAGCTCTGAGAGATTGATTTTGAGGTCCTGTGGGGGCCTGTGTGAGTGAAAGGGAAGGTGCATGAAAACTGAAAAAAGCAGGTGGAATAAAAGTTAGGATGGGGAAGTTCACAACGGAGAGGAGGGGGAGGAGAGGGGAGGAGGAGAGGTGGTCTCCAGATTCCAGAGGTTATTAATAAGAATGTGCCTTCAAGGACACCAATGGTGATTTGGGTCAAACTATTTCCTCTTCCTCCTGAGGTGTACCAAGGTTACTCAAAAAAAAAAAAAAAAAAAAAAAGCCCCAGAAACATCTCTCCATCTCTCCCTCCCAGTATAAAATATGCTGCCTTTGTTTTTCTCATAAGACACTGGCAGCATTGGGCCTATAATCATGTTCAAGAGATGTCACCTTTCTTTGCTGGAGTGACAGACAAAACAAATGTCCAAGCAACTGGTGTGTGCAGAAAACAATCAGAAAACCAGATGCTACATATTGTCCGATATATTTCATGCAATCAGTTTCATTCATTGGAAAGCTTGACATACCACAAGTCCACTATTCTTTCACAACAGTCCCATTTTCCTTTGTCAAACAAGATATATATCTATTCTTTGCTGTTGTCTCTCTATGTGAAGAGGACCTTTCCTTGGACACTTATAGTAAGACCACAGGATGTGGGAAACAGGATGTTCACTGCCGCCTACGGAACTGAGACGATTCAGCCTCGATTCCTTCATGTGAAAGGACAATAAATAGCTTACCTATGGGCAACAGCCCAAATGTGACATCTGCCCGTCTTCATTTTACACCAGCCATTTTGAGTTTTTAGTTTTAAGTTAATGACATCTCCTTGGGGTCTGGGAGTGTTATTATATACTTCTGCTCAGGTGACTTATAATGTTCTGTTTACAGCTGCCTGTGGGGGGAAAGCTGATAACATCAAAAGATGCATCCACACAACCTCCCAATTATGACTCAGAACGTAACGTGAGGTTGTGTTTGCCTGCCATCTACTGGTCAAACGGAGTCACAGCAGGGAGCGTGGGAGAATGACTGACTGATCTGTAACGTAAATGTTAAAATATGAAAGGCGTTGAATCTATTAAATGTAAAGTAATTAGAAATGTTGTTTTTTATTTTGCTGTATCGCTTTTACTGGTATAATAAAACGTTAAAATAATTATTATCCAGACAACTGACATTTTGTAGAGCGAGTTTCATAAAAACGATGGAAGCATTTATCTTCTTCGTGATCCTAGAGGATCGCCACATTCAGACGTTTTCTATTTTTGGAAAGATAGTAAGAATACGCTACATGCAACAACGCTGCTGATGTAGGATGCAACTTTAGAAAGAGACGGAACAAAACGGTTCAATTTCCCAGCATGCCACGGGCGTCCATGGCATTGGGTCATGCAGAAATACCTAAACTACAGAGAATGAAAAACGAGAAATTGTAAGATGTTGGTACCTCACTTTTTGTCACAGTTAGTCTCACCGTCTAGATACAATATTTTGTATTTTTTACACCACTATAAAGACATCATTTGCATGCTTATCATACTTATATGCGATCTTCGTCTTACTTCCTGCCGTGGGCGGAAGCTCATTGTAGAGGTCACATGCTGAGTGTACGTCACTCTACCAATCACCTCGGGGAAGGTCTGAGACAAGAGCCAATGGTTGCCCTTGCAGGGTGTCACCTGATGTGGGTGAGCGAGTGAACAGAAAATATGGGTCAATGTGAGTAGTTGTAGCAGGAGAAGCTTGGTGGTGCAATTTCTCAGCGCCACCGGTGGATGTGACGCTCACTGACTTGGAATCGCTCGCGGCTGGCGGATGAGTGCGATGTATGAGGTGGAGCACAGCTCCAGAACCCAATTCAGACTACTCTCCCCCCACATTTTCAATCTTTGTTTTTTCAGTCATTTTGATTCACTAGTAATTAATTCAATGACAAACACCCGCTACACCCATTTAGCCCAGGAGTGCCCCAATCACCACTTACAAGCTTTGATATTGATTTTTAAGGAAACCAGCTGCATGCGGTGGGGCGCCAGCACACAGAAAGTCTTGATGCATTTATGGTGAAACACTTCCAAACCCTGGTTAAGATCGCAATAGTTTCATTATGTCACTGAGGTTAAAGTGTTCAATAGCTACTACACCTATAAAAACACACAGGCACCCAGTGAGAGCTTTATCATGATTTCTTGCACTGGGCCACTGTAGAGGGTATTTATCATTTTATTTACCATTGGGGTACCTATCCAGTCTATTAGTATAAAATCAGAAACTTTTTCAAGAAACAAATTCAGGAACATAAAACAAAGGCAACGTGTTTATTAAATGTATTTACAAAGTAGAATTTCCTAAACAATGATGGCATCCACCTTTCATCAGGTATATCAACATCCTTCCATAAAGTCTAGAAAGTTTGGATTGACTGATGAGAGTTTGTCTTTAAGGTGCCGTTTCTAAAATGGGATCTTTTAATTTATAAAGTATGTGTAATCTCTTTTTATATATCATATTTGACTCATTTGGGGATATATTGGATATGGCTGGTTAAGAAATTATGATGCTTTGAAATATCTAATGTTGTGATTACTGGCTTCACCTGAGAACAGCTGCAAAATCAAAATGCCGCTAAATGTTAATGCAGCAATAATAATAATACTCTAATTTCACTTTGGAAGTAGCCAATCTGCATGATGGGTGCTTTTACTTTGGACACTACTCTAATGGTTCTGTACTTTTACTTCAGTAAGACTTTAAAAGCAGCTAGGACATTTACTAATATAATGAAGTATTTTTATGTCATGGTATTGGTAGTTTGATGTGAGTTGAAGGACACTAACAACAACCTTTACAGAAGATATTTAGCTAAAGTTGGTTGTGTGCCTCAGCTGAGAGGGTTTCCCAGCTGACCTGAACTTATCTGTTCCTGCATGAGTATGTATTTAAGTATGAGCACAGATACGCTACGCTATACTAAAAAAAGCTCCTTATTCACGTACTTATCTTACGACTTTTGCGTTGGCTGAATGTTCACTTCGCTGACGTGTTAAAAACCACCAAAGATGTGAAACTGAAAATATTCCTCTCTGAATAGGCTTGTGTTGTGAAATGAACCAGTTCTGCTTATAATCCCAGTGGTCGAGTCGCTCGTTCTTCAGTGTCACAGCGGAGCGTCTATGGCGCACGTTCACGTTCCATTCTCTGATTCCTTTCGAATCGATTGACTCCAACAGCCACAGCCAGTGCTGGAAACCGTTAAAACCAGTATCACCGTCTCCATGTCCTTCTCCACCCACTGGAAGACTCTTGATTTCAGTCCACATGCACTTGGAAAGAGTCCACACACAAGACCTCAAAACGATAAACAAAACACAGATAAACAAACAATCTAACACACAACAAAACAACAAAAGTTAAAACCTACAGTTTTTGCTGGTTGAGGTGGAAGATATGGACTTGAAAGAATCATACATCAAATTAAATAATCCACAATGTCATCATAAACTATAATAAGCAAGTAATGAGAAAATAATAATCGCACAAATCAGGCATTAATCAACTAATTAATGCAGTTAATATAATTACTATGATCGCACAAAACAAGGTATAATCACTCAATGCACAGTATTAATAAAGGCAATTCAGTCGATACATAGAGAACACAGAGGGAGATTCACTTCCATATAATTAAACTACAAACTTAGAGGTACAGTACTCACAGCACATTTCTTATTAAAAGAAAAGTAGTCCGTTTTCCCTCTGAGCGCTCGTCAATGATGGGGGCTGCCTGCAGGGGGCGTCAACGGGCTGTCTATCGAAGATTCAATGCTCTATATCTAATATCTTATCTTATCTTATCTTATCTTATCTTATCTTATCTTATCTTATCTTATCTTATCTTATCTAAAAAATGAAACCAAATATTTTCATTACACATCTCTGGAAACTTATTATGTGCAACACCTTATAAATACAACAATTTAGCAGCAACAGTATGACCATGGATTAACTCTTTATTCAAACATCCCAAAAATGATCAAAACATCATACTAATTTACCAGCCTCAACAAATATACAATGGACTACCATTATTTTTTTATGTTTTGGTCTTAACACGCTTCAGCTGAGAGGTCTAGATGGTGGAGCTAAGTGAGCTCTACACCAATTTTAAACAAATGTAAAGGTACTTCCAGTTTGTGTGTATTTTTTTTAATTTCATTGTGAGCTTCTGTTAGGTGTCGATAATTAAGCAAATTCAAATCAAACTGTCAGTGAAAGATGTCTCAGGCCAACAGTCTGGGAAATGACTTGTTGACCTGAGGTCACTGCTGTGGCACTTATAAAACAAAGGGTGTTCATGTTTCTGTCTGACCCAGTTGCAGGGCCTTATCACAGCGTGTAGAGTTACCCGTACAGTATGATCTGAAACAGACAGTCTGACATCACCTGCAGACGCCATGACCAGAAGAAGACAAAGAAAAAGGTTGAATATTGAGAATATTTAAACATTCACAAACACATGGGATGAGCTTTTTAATTTATTTTTTACAATAATGTCTAATGGTGTATTTCATTGCTCTGTGTTTCATCATATGCCTTTCTACTAGTCTCTCCTCCTCTTCACTGCTCTCCACTCATCTCCTCTCTCCTCCTCTCCTTTCCTCAGCTCTCCACTGTTGCTCACCTGCTTCATGTGTGGCTGACTAACTTTCCAGGTAACAAACTATGACAGCTAACATCAGTGATGGTTGATTAATTAGCGCTTGCAAATTGCTCAGTTCTCACCAAAAACGGTTGTTTTCACTCCCTGCAATGACTGACACAATTCCACAATTACAGTTCTGATACAAAATGAAAAATTGACACTTAGTTTTTTTATGCATGTGATGGCTAAAGTGATGTACAACACTAGCTGCAGTCCATATTTAATGTTTGCGCCATTTTGCAGCTCATTTTTATCTGGTAGCTTTAAATGCTTGCTCCAGATCTTCAGATCTCAAATGAAGTTTATTTTCTTCTGATTTGTCTCCTGAAATGCCATTTCAGTGTCAGAACGTTCAGAAGATATGTGGCTTGTGAAAAATAGGTGCAAAATTGACTCCAGTGACCAATTGTTATCTATATTTTTCATATAAATATTACAATAACATTTTGAACATGTTGAATGAACATATTTGAATACTCGTGGGGGTGTGTCACCTACAGGTTATTTTATAATTAAACCTGGACCACAGCACAACAACTTGAATGCAGAGTTTCAGACCTTTTTTAGAGCCCCCCCATTTCTGACCTGCAGCCAAATTCTGCAAGAGAACGATCACATGAGTAGATTTACCCATTCAGGATTTAAATGTCAAATATTTGATGAATTACTGTGATCACTCATGTTCATCCTTTCTGCTCACAGAACACAGATATCATCTTGTAATCTAAAAAAAAAACCTTTTATATTTTTTTCCTTTAAATTCATTAAATGACTCATAAAGTGTCGTACCATGATTTTTAACCTGCACAGTATTCTTCAGCATGTCACTGTAGATCTATGATTTAAATAGCAGTCTGGCCTTTTGAACCCAAACACAAATAATACTCTACCTGTCTCAACAAAGCAGGATCTGTGTCAGGGAGGGTTGTTGGTGAACTGTCCATGACTCACTTTGTTGTAATTATCTAATGGATTTGCTGCAGAACTTCACCAACATGATAAGCATGACGCAAAATCAGAATGACAGAAACGGGCCAGGTCAGAGGCAGAAAACAGTGGCAAAAGTCTCACACTAATCAGGTTACTAATCACAGTGAGTAAAAGTAGAGTAATTATGGCAGTCACTGAAATGAATGTATTTCACTGTAGACTTACCTTTTCTGAAAGAGAACGATTGCTATCTTTGTTGTTTAGCATGGATATTGCAGATAGACCCAAATAGACTAGAAATAAATTAAGAATTTGACTTGTAGATGAAAGGGGCTTTTTTTGATGTGAGCAAACCTGCAAACTTCAATTTGTCACCACGAGCATCACTAAGACTACAGAGCATATGCTCATAACTACAACTACAAAATGTAATAAATGTAATTGCATGTAATAACACATAATTCCTCAATAACAATAACCTATTATTATTTATAGTGAATATATTTCTTATTAACAATGATGACTCTAATTTCCATCAAATCACAGTTCCTGAGGTCACTAGGAGCTCAAAGCATTATGGGCTCCTCAGTTGTGTTTTGGTAAATAATGTTTGAGTGAAGCATCTGAGGGCATATGGCCACTTACATTTGGAACAGATGGGACTAATGCGAGCATTAATGGCTTAGATAAGGAGGGCACGACCTTTTCATCCCAATCCTTCTTTAAATTTCATTCTGAATTATTTAATAATAATAATTTAGCTGAATTGATTAACTTAATTTGATCTCAGTCAGCATTTGTGTCAGTTCTTAAATTGCATCTTCAGGGGTTTGGTCGTATCAATGAAGATTATTTTCATTATTATGTCCAGTTTTGTTTAAATTTGATCACTCTATCAATTTCTTTGTCTTTACTTTGTACATTTTCTATTATGAAGACACTTATGGATGTACCTTTTTTATTTTCACATTTCATAACTGATTCAGGTTTTCGTGACAGTTTTGGAGCACCCTGTGACCTAAACCGTGTGGAATCAGCCACACGGATCGGTTATGACCAGCCACAGATGTTTAAGGTTCAAGGCCGGAGTTGTATTACTTGTTGTTGTTTTTGGTTTTTACCACATGATGCTATAGACCGAAGTGTTCTGGGACAGTCGGGTGGAGTAGGGTTTCCATAAAAGAGGACAGATGCTCTTGATCTCAGATATTTACAGAGGAGAGGAACAAGGGACAGTTGGGGAAGTGAGTGGACACAACGGGAGGAAGAATCCAGAAAAGAAACATCATCTCATTTGAGAAAGAGAACACAGATTTCTTGGATAATTGAAATAATTTCCTCCACCATTAAATTCTTCATTAAATGTATATTGTTGTCATTCTGCACTTTCAGTATGCCTTTGATAGTGCTGACGTGCCTGCTGCTGTCTACGTTGACGGGTTGGACGGTGTGTGTCTGCACGCTGAAGAATCACACCTTATGGATTGAGAGGCAAGACTGTGCCCAGTGTGTGGCTGTCAACATTACCATCTGCAGTGGCTACTGTTACACCCAGGTGACAACAGCTTCACACTCTCTCACCCTTTTTCATGGAACGCTTCACCTAAACATTTTGTTTTATTTGATTCAAAAAGAGTCATATTCAGAACAAATGACATGATTAAGTGACGTTAACATGGTAGTGTACATTAGATTAAATGCATCCTGTTGGATGGGTGCCACCAGAATTGGATGTTATGGCAAACATAGGCTACTGCAACTTATCTTAATGGACCAGTGTGTAAGATTTAGGGGGATCTGTTGGCAAAATATGACAGAAATAGAATATTATATTCATAAGTATAACAAAATAGGAACTGAGTTATCATTACCACAGAATGAGCTCTTTATATCTACAGAGTGAGTGAACAGACAAACCTAACACTGGCTGTAGAGAGTATCCTCCATGTTTTTTCCGTATTTTGCAACCACCGTTGTCCTACATGCTTGGTAAGAGGGAGTGAGGTGAGCGGTATCAGTTTGTTGCAATCTGCAATCTCACTGCTGGATGCCACTAAATCCTACACCTTTAAATCATGTTAAGTGATTGATCAGTAAGATCAATGCAGATGATAGGTCTCATAACACACAACTTCAAATGCTATTTTATGAACTTTTTATTGTTTTCCAAAATTAGTTTTAGTGAACGAAACATTACAGGACTGTGACATGAGAATCCAGGGTTTGCACCCCGACTGTGTTTAGGTTTAGGCAACAAAAGCACTTTAGTCGAGTTTAGGGAAAGATCTTGATTGCTGATGACCTTTTCTGTTTTAAAATAGAGCACAGATCACTAACCAAGTGCTGTCTGTGCCTAAACAAACCCATAAAAAGATTAATAATGCTGTGGTCACTACAAGTGGATAGTGCATTGCAAGATTGGCTAGTGTGGTGGAAACCAAATGAAATACGCTGTCAGTAAACATGCGCTCAGTGTCAACCTTGCGGCTTGCCAGGTATGTTATAGGCTGCCTGTGCTAACCTATCACACTTCAAAGCCATGTACTTAATTTTACAGTTAAATATATTAGACAAATAAAAATGCAAAGCAGCAAATTAGGAATCATCTTCAGTTTCCTACTTAACTCATGAATGAGGAATTCCAGTGGCACACAGTTAGGCCTAATGTCTTCATTCCACATGCACAGGCAATCCTAAACCCAGCAATTAATTCTGTCACAGACATCATTCGGCTATGCTGTACATTACAAATATTGTGTAACCATTTGGATACCCCTACTCAAGAATGATGTTACCAGGTCCCACCTGTCTCCTCTCTCTCAGGACACCAATTTGAAGGGACGGTTTGGGAGGACTTTCCTGATCCAGCGTAGCTGTGTGCCTCTCTCCGTGGTGTACCAAGCCGCCTATGTGCCGGGCTGCCCTCAGGATGTCAACCCACAGCTGCATTATCCTGCGGCCCACCGGTGCAGCTGCAGGCGCTGTGACACACGCTCATACCGCTGCATTGGCTCCAGCCGAATCTCCTATGACCAATGCACCACGGCCCCTGGCAATGTGAAGGACCAGAATGAGGCCCCTTTGGAAACCTGACAATATGCTACAAGCAATGCACATGTGTGGCAAATGATACAGCTGTTGGACAGCCTGTTGATGTTACTGTAGGCAGCTCCTCAGCTGGTCATGTTGTTTTCTCCAGTTTTTAGGCAAGATGCTGCAATAAAACACTGTTGAGCATGCTTTATAGCTTCATTGTGAATTGTACTGCCTGTGTAAATGAATGACTTGACAAGAAAACATGGAGATAAATGAGTGCATAGTAAGTGCATTTGCATAGTCTCTTATCTCACTTAAACGCCTTCTCACAGAGGACACTGTGTTCAATGTGTTAGTGTGTCATACAGCCGTACAGCATACCACAGCCAAATACCTGGAATACTGGTTAGTTACACCTGTGTTTGACAAGTCTGTGAAAAAGTTCTCAACTCTGCAATGAAACAACCTGCAGGCAATCTTGCGGCAGGCTCACCTGGTTTAATAGGTTTCCTGAGAAGCGTTGGTCCGTCCCACTTTACAAATGAGCTCTTCACATTGGCCCAGAAGTCGCGTCTCTAACGCCCGCCGCTGCTACATGTCCCTTCCTGATCTTTCCAATCATTCCATTCAGTCCTACAGAAGAGAGGAGGAAGAGACAGCGGTACGCTTTATTACTGCAGTATTAAATCTTTGTGGTCATTTTAAGGTAGGCGCTTCTCATGCATGCTATTATAAGACATCATTGTAACTATAATGTTGCCATGAAACTGCGTATTGAAGTTGCAGGGCAGGTGTGCAAAAAGTGCAAAATTTGGTGTAGAGCAGGCCTGTTCATGTGAAATATGATATTATATTTAGAGGAGATGCAGTCAACTTTCGAAAGCATCTTTATTTTGAGACTCGTGAGACTTCCTGATAAGAAGTTTTCGCTTCTTTTTTTTTTTTTCCCCAAAAATCCTCTCTGGCTGTCACCTAAAACAATGAACCTGCAGTATTAGATAGGGTCACCAATTTTGGTTTGAAATGTGATTGCAAAAACTCACTATTTAGTCAAATCACACGTGTTTCTTCTGTTTTTGACGTCTGTCCCCCAAGATCACAGTTATGTAATAACGTTGTTAAACAAAATGACCACTAGGGGCGCTTTCGATCTCATCTTAACATCCATTTATGCACATTTTAGAGCCAAAAATCTCAAAGTTTGAAAGAAAAGTCGCGGGATTCTCAATTCAGTTTTGGAGCATTCGAGTTTCGATGAGCTTTGTTATCAAGTCTAGATGTGCTTTTGATCACGAATGTTTATATGAATGGACCCAGAGTGTGCAGAACAGATTTATATACACCAGTGAAATTAACCACATATTGAAGACAGCGCCCTTTGCACAGCTGTGGTCTTGTCATCTCACTTGTCTGAATGTCTGAACTCAAACCTTCTTAGTGCTATAAATTTAATAATATAGAAATTTTAAAAAAAGCATTAATCATTATTTGATTTATTTGAGGACTTGTTTGCCACTGGAACTAATTCCCTCACATAGCAGGCAGGTGTATTCTCTGAAGCCATTTGGGATTGTGGTTTGATTTCGATAGCGTGAGGACTGACCGTGGCTGTATTTCTTGGCTGGCAGTGCAGTGGGTGGAGAGTTATGTTGAATTTATCTCTGGTTCTGCAGGGCTGGACTTGCCTCTCTATATATAACCCCAAGTATCTCTGTACTCCTGTCTTGCTCAGTGTCTCTCTGGGACTCTCAGCCTGCTCTCCCTCTGCGGCCTCCTCCTTTTTTCTGACCAACTTCTGCACTCAAAACAACCAAGAACCATGGCCCAGCAACAACAAATTAGGTATGAGCCGCTCTGTCCGTCAGAACAATATAGCCAACCCTCCAGCATGACATGGCAGCAAAGGAGGATGCTCAGACAACAAAACAGGAATAAAGCATGCTTTGATTTGTTTAACCCATTAATTACATGCTGCAAACAGTTCTAGTTTTCCTTCTGTGTATTGCCTCCTGCAGATATGTGTATGCTATTTGATTTATTCTGTCGACAAGTTATTTTTGGATGACCAGATTCCCTGGAGCAGTCACTCTATACCAGTTCTGCTGCAATGCTAATGCCTTACATACACTTTAGACACCGTCCTTGATCTTGTGTTTAGATGACCAGTCCTTGTCCAGCTTCGGTTCAGTTTCAACAGGTTTTGTCACCTCACGCTGACTGTGCCCCGCCTTACTCCACTTGTAGAAATGCAGTGAGAAGAGGAATGATAGTTTTGTCTGTTTTCATTCCTTAAACAGCCTCCCAGCCAAACTGATCAATGGAGGGATTGCAGGCCTGGTAGGAGTCACCTGTGTGTTCCCAATCGACCTGGCCAAGACCCGCCTGCAGAACCAACGCAGCGGGCAGCAGCTCTACAAGAATATGTATGAGCCACATCAAAAGAAACAGATTGCTGATAGTTTATACCCCCCCCCCCCATGCATTGCCATAAACCTGCCCTTAAACTTACCCTGCCAGTTCTTTGTTTGCTGACTCATCATACCCTTTCAGTGATACCCTAAATAAAGGTGTCAGTGACTCAATGACAGTGTAGACTTATTTCAAATGATTAAACTTGAGAAACGGAGCTTAGCAAAGGCTGTTGGACCCAAGACCTCACTGTTTAGCAATTCTTTTCATGTAAAGACACTCAGCATCACAGATTGTATTATATATATACTATATATTATATACTCACTTAATTATGCTTGCCTAAGTATTAAGTTTCTAAAATTAATTTGCACTCCTGTCATCTGTGTTTTCCCTTCAGGATGGATTGCCTAATAAAGACAGTTAAATCTGAAGGCTACTTTGGCATGTACAGAGGTAAGACTAGTCACACTGTCCATGCTGACCTCCTTTTTCATTTGTGCCTGTTGAATAATGTTCTGGAATAGAGTTTCATAAATATGACAGATGTATTTGACATCTGTGATATGCTTTAATTGTCCATGTTTTTTCATCTTCCATGCTGTGTCATGTCTCAGCTCTTGGGTCAAGTTCCATTTAAATTAGCTAATGAATGGGTCAGTGGCCCATCTTGTAAGACCATGAGTCACTGCACAGCCTGCACTGAAGCTATGCCTCACATTAAACCATTGCTTCTTTATCAGTTTGACAACCTCTGTGATCCAGAGAGTTCATTTCCAGACACCTTGCTGTCTTTAGATTTGCTATAGCTCTACTTTTTTTTTTTTTTTTTTTATTAAATTAGTTGGTATTTTCAGAGTTTATTTTGTTTCTCTCTGCTGTGCAACTATTGCACGTATGTGGTTCAGTGAGAGTAGTTGTGCATTTCATTAGAATTAAATTGCTTGTTATTGCAGGTGCTGCAGTGAATCTGACCCTGGTAACCCCTGAGAAGGCCATCAAATTAGCTGCTAATGACTTTTTCCGCCACCAGCTGAGCAGAGACGGGTATGTAGTAGCACTGAAGAAGACACAGACATTGTACTGCAATGTCATGCTTGGCTTTTCACCCCACCTTTGTGTCTTCAGTGGCAGGTTGACGGTGTTCAAGGAGATGTTGGCAGGCTGTTGTGCAGGAATGTGCCAGGTCATTGTCACCACACCCATGGAGATGCTCAAGATCCAGCTGCAGGATGCTGGCAGGCTCGGTAATCGCAAAGAAATCAGCAGAATAGATTACCAGTATCAAATAATGCTTTGAGATGTGCATTTTTGCGCCCTGGTGAAATTACAATCCATTTGCTGTGTCTGCCAGCGGCCCAGCAGAGGGTGATGCCTAGTGTAGTAACGACGCTGAAGATGGCGGGGACCAGTGCCGTTCTTAGCCGTTCCTACAACACCAGCCCTGCGGTTCAAGTCACACGAGTGTCTGCCACACAGATCACCAGAGAGCTGCTGAGGACCAAAGGAGTCACAGGACTGTACAGGGGCCTCGGAGCCACATTGATGAGGTGAGACGGGTTTTGATGCTTCCTCTCGCTAAACTGGTTTTCCGTCTTTGGTTATCAGTTTCTTAATGCAGTGAACATGCTTGTTTGTTGCCTTTTCAGGGACATCCCATTCTCCATTGTGTACTTCCCTCTTTTTGCACATCTGCACCAGCTCGGCCAGCATTCATCTGAAGACTTATCTGTACCGTTCTATTGGTCCTTCATGTCTGGCTGCTTGGCTGGCTGCATTGCTGCTGTGACTGTCAGCCCTTGTGATGGTGAGTGACTCCGTCTATGCATATAACTGGTCAGTGTTTGGGGTACTGGGAACTGAACATCAGAATTGTTTTTTTAATTAAAATGTTAAGTTGTTTCACAGAATTTGGAAATTCTTAACTAAAATAAGTTGTGTATGTTTTGTACAGTGGTAAAGACGAGACTACAATCACTCAAAAAGGGAGCTAATGAGGAAACCTACAATGGAGTGGTGGACTGTGTTAGGTGAGTTAGTCATTCAGTTATCAAAGATGCTTTTCCCTCATCAGGGTTCACAGTTACATGTTAGCCTTGTGCTCTGTCCTCCATTGCAGGAAGATCCTCAGGAAGGAGGGTCCTGGAGCGTTCCTAAAGGGAGCCAGTTGCCGTGCCTTGGTTATTGCCCCACTCTTTGGCATTGCCCAGGTTGTGTACTTTGTAGGAGTTGGAGAGATTGTGCTGGGGTACACCCCCTACAACATCTATTCTGCATAAACAAGCTGTTTCCTCATCTTTCTGGTGCCTCATTAAATTACAGGCAGCTATGCTCTCGGCATAGCCATGGACCCGGCTCTCTATTACTGTGTACCTTCTTTATTGTGGGAGGCTTTCAGTGTAAAACGCCAAAGGGACCAAGGAGATGCCATTTCATTTCAGAATGGTTTCAAATTATGCCTTTAGCATGACTACCTCTTATTAAAAGAGACTGAAATTGAAACCTGCCTGTCTATATGGGCTTCAATTGAGCATATTACAAGAAAAGAATTGCTTCCCTCATTGAGGGACTTGATAGTCCAACATATATTAGCATTTCACTCAGATCAGACTTGACACTACTCCTGTGGCACCTTTCCTTCCGTAGATGTAGCCCCTTTCCTTAAATGTGCCCCATATAAATTACCCTTCACTGTAACCCTAGTGTGTGTCCCATCTTGGTAACCACCAGGTTACCACTTGCTGTTACATGCTCTTGCAAAAGAGTGCAGGAAATATCTACTGTGTATTAACAAAGGCACAACACTGAAGCTTTACTTGAATAGCTTCAATCCTGTTTGAAAGGTTACATGTGGAAATGGGCCATGGATGTTGATCCCTGTCTATGTATATAGTGTACATGTTTTTAAAGCAAATAGAAGAACTTCTCTTTTAAGATCATTGTCAGATATTGTCCTCGAACAACCTGGTTGGGAAAAGATCTGGAACACCGAAGGGGTCATAGCTCATGAATGACTGAAACATTTGGACTGCCAGCCCACCGGGATGCCGTGCAGGGATTCTGTGTTGGTTTACTTTCTGTCACAAGGAGTGATTTCTCGTCCTTCTGAATTGTTTGCCTCCTTATCTAGACCCTGCTTCATTAGTTTGTCATATGCTAGCTGACCATAGATGCTTTCTGGTGTTTATTTTTCAGAACGTTTGTGGTTGAGGTGTTTGGGTTTTTTCTACTGGGCACTAGGTGAATCTCTCCATGGTAGCATACACAATCTGAACAAGACCTTCTGCAGTTGACTTTGGAGAGCTGCTTTTTTGTGGTGAAAGAAATGTTTGATAGTGGTAAACTAGACTGATGGACAAGACTATTGATGGGATCCGCTGTGCTTTTGGGACCAAGTCTTCTGAAAAAAGTGCAGTATGACCTACATAGAGTCACTTTCTCATGGTTGGCTTTGGCTACCTGTGACTGGTCAGGATTTCTTGTCAGTTAGAGATACAGGAGCCTGCACTGATCATGTTAGGCATTTAGATGCAGAACAGTGTGCAGTGTTGGATTGCCCTCTCTATCTTGTGGAAAATCTCATGGGTCAAAGCACTTCTTACAATTTTACCAGTGTAAATATTTACCTGTTTTTTTTTTTGTTTTTTTTTTTAATTTTCTCAAACTGTGGAAATTTTGGAGTTTTCTCAAATCGAGAGCAGCTTTAACAAGTATTTCAACCAGTTGAGAAGATAATTATTTATTTCTAAGTTCATTTTGGAATTATGCATGTAAATACAGTTTTCTAAATGCTGAATAAATAAGTTTTTAAATGCAGTGTTCAGTTGTGGTGTTTGACTGTAAACTATAATATGCAATAAACAAAGGTTGAACTCATTCAGTCATGTATTCTTATGTAGGATTGTTAGAAATGGCAGCAGTTGAGTGTTGACCCTAAAAACTTTCTCTGATGAAAGCTAATAAGGTGTTACTGTACTCCTCTACACATCACTGGCATGGATTCACTTGTGGCAGTAAAAGTGCTCATGCTGCAGTGTTGGGTAACTCTACCCTGGGTAGTCCTGAAGCCTCTGCTGCATTGTGTGCATATCTGTCCCCTCAACTAAACTTCAGCTGTCCTCTAAGATCAAATGCAGAAAGATGAAACTCTGACGTGAAACTCCTGAAACTAAGCCTGGAAACTTACTTCATCGCTGGGGTTATATCAAATACAATCAGCTGGGAAGAAATTTAAAATAAATCAATTTACAATGAAGTTACAATGAAGTAAGTTTTGAAAAAACAATATACTCTTCACAAGCTACATTAAAGCCATGCTTTGCTTACATGTAACTTATCCTCACATGTCTGGCACACTTCCTCATACTGTATATTTATGCATTACAGCCCATTAGTGCTGGCTCTCCTGGGGATCACCTGATTCCTTCTAAATGTATACCTACAACTAAGCATACACTGCTATATTTGGAAATTACTATATACTTAACTGATTGATGTGTGCTGAGGGGATTACTCTTTAGCTTCTGTTAGAAATAATGAGCTTTTAACCCCATTAAAAGGGGAAAACATCTTTTATTTTTCTTGTCTGCACGTCAACACTGCATATCCTGTTTTCACGTAAGATCCCATGAAAGTGTCAACCTGTTTAAATCACCTTTGGTGAGGCATGGAGGTTGTATTGCAGTAATGGAGAGGACTGGGAGTGTGTGGACTTACTGGTATATTTTCAGGGCCTGAAAGCATGTAGCAATGTTGAGTATGTGTCTGTGTGCTTAATGGTGGAGACTGATGCTGATATCACAATCAAGAGATGTCTCTTATGCCAAGAGATTCAACAAGTTATTAAATTTAGAAAAATCTCAAATGAGGTTACTTGTCAGAATCACAGACTGTTGTGCTGAGTAAAACCCACAACCCCAACAAATCTGTAACGTACACGGCTCAAAGACCTGTTTTTTATCAGCCAGATAACCCGATAAACACGCGTCTTGGTAAAAGCTCCTGGCAGAACCCAATTAGCATGCTGTTGCATCACTTTACTAATTACTAATCCTTATTACCAAATTTAAGTGTAATGGGAAATACCCGTAAACTAATAATACAGGTGCATATAAACATCTGTGATAAAATAATATGACACAGGACACAACAAAACTTTAAAAGCTTTATTAAACTTCAAACACCTATCTTCCTGAGAAGCCTGGAATGGTATTAAAATAAATTAACACACAATCAACTACGAAAGGCTCAACTGTGTACACAGTGTCTTTTTTACGTGCACAGTACTCTACATCTTCAGATTTGCTCAAACAAACATAACTGAGGAACACAGCAGCAGCTTTGTGGATTGAGTTGCACTAAACTGCTCCTAGCTCATCCTAATTTAACTCACCAGAGCCTCTGAAGCGACAGTCTCACTCTGCTGTGTGGCCTCACTCCTCAGATTAAATACAGCCTACTTGAATCCAAACAACCTGAATGGGTACGTAAGCCTTTGTTGGCTCCTCACCTGTGTCTCATACATTGAAATGTAAAAAAAAGTCAAAGCAATATTGACCTGGGCTTGTATTCCAACTTAGCTTGATCATTTGGACATAAAAAAAACAGAAAGATCATTGTTTTAAGTCCTCAGAACAGATTTTTTTAGTACCAAGAGGCTTTTGAAAGAGTTGGCAGAGAAATTGTTGCTTTCATTACTTCAGCTTTCTTGGCAGAGATGACACAGTCGAGTGTGACACTTTGAAACACATCAAAACAATGATGGCAAGTCCAGCCATATGTGCTACCTGTCGAATGTGTGTGACAATTCATTGCAGTCCAGCTCTACAAACATATGTACACTTTTGCTACGATCTTTTGCTACGATCAGACAGCCCGTTGTTCAAAAAAAGCTTGTTATCAAAGAAAGGCACATTAAGAAGCTGCTTTCGCTTGTGTGGATTTGCTTTGACTATTGCAACCACTGTCATGACTACAACACTGTACAACTACTGCAAGCCTCTCTCTACACACAGCATGTTAAATAGTATCACATTAGCCACAAATAATGTACAACTAGAAGAAAACTCACACATATTTACATACCGGAGTCCTGACACTTAGAATAAACCCTGCAGAATAAACAGTGGCCTGGTTTAACCTGGAGACAGGGAAATGGTTCCAGGCTGGGCATTTCTTTGCAACCATTTTTATCTGCTGAGGCTGATGGGGTGAAAGGGATACAGGGGTTGATTCTCAGTTTTGGTTTTGTAGTTGGTGGTGTACTTTTAAGGCACAGAGGGAAGAAAAGATGGAAGTTTGAAGAGATCAAAGACCAGGCTTGATAAATGAATTTTACAGCCTCGGTGCCTATTCTCATTTGACTGGCTGATATATTTAGCCTGTAAACATGTCCACATGATCTTCTCAACATAGAGTCAACGTAGACCGAAGGGTACTGTTATGTAACGGAGCATATATATATTACAAAGAAATTGTAGGAAGTGGTATTTATGTCACCTGAAAGGAGCTTTTCCCTTGAGACAAAGAGTGAATTTGGTTTGTAGTTCAGCTGGTTTATCTTTACCAGCATCATACCAGTATGTATGCATGTTTTAACTCCATAATTACAAATTATGTATGGTATACACAAGAACTACATTTTTGCTGACTACTTGCAAATGCAGGGTGCACAGCTTTAGATATATGGATGTACTTTTCCTGCCGCTCCAGGCAGCTTTTCTATTAATTGAAATGTGCTTGACAGTTAACATTTCTATCAACACTGGCACCGTTTGTAAAATCACTGCTGTAGTTGTTTAAAGGAATAGTTCCACATTTGGGAAATACACCTTATTCTTGCCAGAGTTAGATGAGAAGATCGATACCACTCTCCTGCCTGTGAGGTAAATATAAAGCTACAGCCAACAGCTGCTTATCTTAGCTTAGCATTAAGTCCAGAAACAGGTGAAACTGCTACCCTAGCTCCATCCAAAGGTAACAAAATCCATCTTAAAAGGTCTGGAGGTTACAAAATCCATCTTTCCTGTGGCCAGAGCCAGGCTTGCTGTTTCTCCATGTTTCCAGTCTTTGTGCTAAGCCAAAGTCAAAGGTTGTTGGCTGTAGCTTCATATTTACAGTGCAGACAAGAGAGAGCTGTCAATCTTCTGCTCTAACTCTCTGCAAGAAAGTTAATAAGTGTATTCACCAAAATGTTGAAGCAATTCGATTTTTCTTGTAGAGAGCAATCTGTGTGGAGCGTACAGTTTATACTGCAGCGTGTGAAGAGGAGCACTGGGGCTGCATGATCCTTGAAACCTTCACTGACCGTTCCCTCTCTTGACATCCTACTCTGATTCCACCAATCAGGATTACCTACAAGATTCCAGACAACCTTTTTTAAGGCTGTGGTCTCATGTAACACAACATCGCTGGGCTTGTGTGTCTGTGCGTGTTTGTGTGTGTGTCGTGTGTGCACAGATAAGTAAACTCAGCTGCTTTCAGCTCACGTTGCTCTCTCTGGCTAAAGTTTCCCACAGCCAAGGGGTCAGTGTCAAGGCTGTGTGAAAAATCACTGACACTACTGCGACAGTATGTAGGTTAAAATTTGTAGTGGTTGCCAAATGGCCAGTGGAAAAAAAAAATTGACAGATTGTCAGGTCAACATCGTAAATCGTAAAAACTGCTCCCACTGGGAATGCTCTAAGTTTCATCAATGGTGGAGGTTGCAGATGTTGCTTGTGACAGCAAATGACTGAAGAAATATTCAAACAAAATAGTGGAAGATGGGGCCAGGTGAGCTGGATTGAGCACCATAATGGAAAGGAAATTTTTGAGCAAGGTCTATTTCCTGGGTCCCTGGATGAATGACAGGCAGAGGTTGACGTTTGATCTGAAGGCTGTACAGTCTTCTGGGGTTGAGTACAGGAGTGGTGAGGGGTAGAGGTCAAGGATCCAGCTTAGATGACCTCCCTGCTGTTGCGAATGGCACAACAGAGCACCATACTGAAGATCATACCAATGATCTGTTGAGAGGAAAACAGACTTTTAATAAAATCACTCAAAAATTGTGTAACACTATGTTTTCAGTTTTTCTCAGAGCCTTGACTCACCATGACTCCAGCGATGCCGATGCCCACATAGCCAATGATGTAGAGTTTGTTGTTGAAGAAATCCTTGATGCCTGTCTCACAGTCCTGCAAACCAAAGAGGAGTCAGCAGCGTCAAGCTGTTGTGAATCATGATGATTTGCACAGTCACTGGACAACAATGGGCCAGGATTTTCCGCCCATGAGTCTGGAACTGGTGACAGATCTTACCTTGGTATCTGGTTTGGGTTCAGAGCAGGGGCTTGCTATGGTTCCACAGCAGTTCAGCTGAAAGTGGGAAGAACAATATTACATGACAGAAGCAAATACCTTTTAATATGTAATTTTTATGCATTTAGAACATTATTATTTATTTATTTGGACTTACTACTTTCTGGTATGAAATGATCAATGTGCTGTTACTGTTTTCATTGTAGGTTGTTGTGTAGAAGTTCTGAACGTCTTCAATAATCTGCGTGAGAGAGGACAAGTGAATGACGTGGTGCTGCTGGGATTCATAACACTTGTTGCGCTGGTCAGGCTGTGAAATAATAAATGTACCTTGTCTTTGTTCAAGAATCCAAACACCCCCGCTGCCACCTCAGCACCAAAGATGATCAACAGACAGGCAAAGAACTGAAAAAAATCCACAGATGATAGTAAGTGTGCGGTATGTCTGAATAGGGTATAAGTGAAATATATGTGTGCTTAAAGGTATTTTCCGACTATTGGCAATGTACTCACTGAACCGAGGAGGCATTGAGATTCTCGGACAGCTCCACAGCAGCCAAAGAAACCAACCAACATCACCAGACTGCCAGCTCCTATCAGGATATACACACCTGGAGGAACAGGGGAAAAGAAGGTCAACACTTGGATGCAGTCATACAATCATGCAAACAACCATCAGAATACCTTCTGCTTGGATAACAGGTTATTCATCAACATAATTGAGCTTAAAAAGGTGCATTCATTGTGCTTCAGTGGTTTGCTTCTTATCTACATCTCAGTGAACATGATATGCTTTTCCCAGCTTGTTCATCTCACTATTAAAATAGACACAGTCACCAGCAGGGGGCAGCATGGAGCTGGGGATGTCAGTAGAAACAGTCACAGTCTAGTCTGCAACATATCAGACTGTACTACTTCTGTGGTCAGCTGAGCAAATGGCAGCAAAGTGATCGTTGCTTTGTCTGATCCCCTTTTATTGTGTCTTTTCGCCTCATAAAAGATTCCTTGAAAATACCCGTGTTGGCAGGAGCCTTATTCAGGGAGAGCTCTAATAGGGATGCTTCGTGTCCTCTTAGATGCCCTGATCTCCCATTAACCCTCTCATTAGGAAAGGTACGTCATGGGTTGGATCTGTGGGGAGGAATTCAACAACAGATTGGTTCCACCAGTGCACTCAAACAGGTGGGGTCTGTTGCTTGGCAACAGCTCCGCAGAGGACGGGGTGAGGGAGGACCCATGAACCCCCAGGTGATGTGGGCACAGATGCGAATGTGAGAGGAAGACGGTCCATTGGATCCCGTTGCGTCAACAAAAACACTTGATGTGATACAGTAATTGAGTTAGATGCATCATTTCTTCTGTTGCTTGGAAGGAGAGTTTCATTGGCAGCTTAAGGTGTCAAATGATCAGCTGACCAACACTGATTCTCGACTTGGTTTTGGGAACAACACTGGATTTGTTTTTACAGTTTGCTCTTAGTCTGCAGTTCATTTTCTTACAACACGACACTTCAAAGTGCAAAGAAAAGAGATGTTTTGTGTGGGCTTGATGCCATGGGAGTGAGGCATAGCAACTGTTGAGTGCTCTCAGCTGTGTCTGTGGGGACAGTGCTCTCACTGTCAAAGCCATGTGTAGCACTAGACTCTCAGGGGACCTGACAGCAGCCACCCATCCAGGGTCAAACCACATGAACATCCAAGTAATTTACACACACACACACACACACACACACACACACACACGCCCAGGAAGAAGTGATGAAATACCTTTACGGTATTATAGGCTTTCGTAAGAAAGCAACTCTCTGCAACACGTGTCAGCCATTACACAACCTTACACTACGTCCTAAACTGGCGTCAGAGAAGCAAATAAAGTACCTGGAGGAGAATGGTTTAGTCTGAAGACTGCCAAAATAACTGATATTATCATAAGTATCACACTGATTGCTAAGGGCAAAGAGTAGGAGAAGGCTAGTCCTCAATGGGACAGCTAAACACCTCTCCATGTTCCTGTTTCCCATTCTGCACTGTTACTTCATTTGACATCCAATCTTGTTTTTCCTTCTTTGCCATGGATCCCATCTGACTGTCCTCATCCATACACCTTTTTTAACTGTCCCTGCACTCAGTGTGTCCCCCCCAGCTCTGTCTGTCTTTGCATCTGGGCAGGGTGACTGAAAGGTGGTTAGCAGCCCTGCGCTTTCCCCTCATGCATTTATGCTCTTTGCACAGCAGTCATTTCCTGCTATTCACACTCATCTCCGGTGTGAATGAAGCACACACATCCACAATAATCAAAAAAGAATCAAATTTGGACTTTTATCAGCGTGTGGCAAACTTGGTTCTGGGACACCCATCAAACACACATACAGAGAAACACTGACTTGCATAGAAGTACTGAATACTTTTCCCTCACACCCAGTTTCTGTGTGTGTGTATGTGCTTGTGGAGTGTGTATTTGTGTGTATGTGCAAGGAGGGAAGCCTGTGGTAGGGATTTCCCCTCTGACATAGAGACAAACATTTATTTACAGGCAAAGGGAGTTACACATGTAAATAATTCAAAGCCCCTCTTCTCACTGAGAACGACAGAGATAAGACCTTGATGAGTGTGATCAGCATATCTAAAAATGAGATTATCATAATAGATGCCACTTTCTACAGACGAAATTCTGGATTTGATTTGAAAAGACACAATGGTGTCTGGATGTAATACATTGCCAATACTGCAAAATTATGGAGAATGTGGCATAAATTTCCATTTCCCATTGCTACTACCAGTCATCTTGAAGCATCAAAAAACAGAATATAATTCCTCTCAACGATGACAGCTTCAACAAGTTTGAAACAAAATTTGCGATGAATTATTCAACACATGTATTGAGTCAACGGCCTTGTTGTTGGGTGTGATACAGCATATTGCAATACGCTCACTGTGTGTACACTGACTGTGGAGATTAGCTGAGGTGTGCTGTGGTACTCACCGATGAAGAAAGTGTCTGGGGCCTTATCGCCATTTAGCAGAGACACAGTTTCTGGGTCAAAACGCAGCCACAGTCCCACTGCCAGAACAAAGGATCCCATCAACTGCAGAAACAGAGAGAGGACAGAAAGTCTTGTAATAAACTTTAGCTACATATGACTACTTATTTCAGAAAAAATGCATGAAAAACTCAGACAAAAAAGGACCTCTGTAGACAAGTGGTCCACTGTCACGCACTGTTGAGACTCATGTGTATGCAGGCTTTAATTGTAACCAAACCCTAACTAATAGTGTTCCAACTGTATTCCCTGACTAGTTTTCCCTCATGCTCCTTTTCACCCCTCTGGTGAAATAATTCTTAAAACTGCACATGCTTGCAACCAAAATACAGTCAGTTACTGTGAAGTACGCAACCAATGTCGTGTTTTGCATTTCATGATGAAGCATGCTTCTCTTATCACCCCTGCTGTAAATTGGTTTCAGCATTTAACACAACGCTCTCTCAATCTACAGCACATCAGTGGAGGAGCATGTTTTTCAGGCTTTCAGAGGGCTTGTTCTTTTGCTCTTCCTGAATGTGATTTTCCACATAAATAAAGCAAATGGTGCTGTGGAGTTTCCACTCCGCCCCTACATCACTTATGCAACAGTAGTATTTCCAGAGTTCATTCGACTAAAAAAAGATATATTTTGGGTTAAAACAATGGGTCTGAATATCTGTCTGCATCATGGGTGGATCATCTAAGTGTTCTAAACCAAAAGATCTCAGCAAAGTGTAACTTATGTAACTGTGAAACACCCCTTAACCATTTCTGGCTTGCCAGTGGGGAGAAAATGACCCGCTTGGCTGCGGGCAGCAGTATGGCACCTTGAGCTTTAACAGGGTCTCCTGTTTGTTTGGAAATGTGGTTACATGTTGCTCATATTTTCCTTCATCTAAACCACCATCGGTATACATCGACTGAAATCATACTCACTGCTCTTGGTTTGGTGCAAACCGACTGCAGAGAAAAACTTTTATTCTCTAAGTGGCCAGAAAACCTTGAAGTAAATAGTTTTTTTTTTCCACAGATCTGAGATGCTTTCAAAGGCAGAGACTGTGGTGGGCGCTCCAATGACAGATCAATACTGAGAGGTTTTAATGATCACTGAGCCCAGGCACCCTGAGGATAATCCACTCTAAAAACCTCCTGAGCCGTGCTCTAAAACAACATGTCTACATGTGTGTATGTGTGCAGAGAAATAAAATGATTTGTTTAAATGGGGAGTAACTCAGAGTGTTTGTCACGTGGTCTCTCTGTCCTAGATCTCAGAATCTAGGTAGACTGCTGTTAGTGTGACTGTTTCTATGTCCTTGAGCTCTGTTTAGTTAATTTATTTAGAGAAACAAACGCTGCTGCCGAGGCCAAAGCAAACTGTTCCCTGTCCGTATCTCAGTTTTACTTTGTAACCTGTTGTTCACCAAATCCATTCTACCTCTTCCTGCTACTGCAATTTCTCCTGTTTCACCTCTTTCATCCATCCACACCTCATCCTTGTCCTCACTGTCTACACTCTGAAACTCTACAAACCACTCCTCCTCCACTCCAGGTCCACAGGTTGTATTTTATGGTGCTGGTCTGAAGTAAAGCCAGCAGCTGAGTTGTAAAGCATCAGCACAGGACAGGTGTTGGGAAGCCGGCTTCCTCCCAAACTGAGGATTTAGTGTCATGTGCGGTGATGTATGGGACAGCTGAGCTCTTGGGGTTTCAGGATTAGCAGGTCCAAACCGATAAAGCACAGTGAAGTGAAGTGAAGGCTGTAGATGTGTTGACTTACTGAACCAGGCCGGATTAGTGCAGAGAGGGACTCTGGATCTATTTCACACTGGTATTCATCAGAACACCTCATGGTGCCAAGGTGTTGTTGGAGGTGTTAGTTGAGGACTGCTGCCCACTGAATTGTGTGGATTTATACACACAGTTGTTAAGAGTTGGTGTTGTCCCAAGCTAGACTGTTAATGGGGGAGCAGGTGGTGGTTTCACAGCTGAAAAGAGCTCAGAGCTCAGCCAAACCTCATTACTGTTATGGCTACATTTAAGAGCTGTTTCAAACCAGATGCATAGACGGATACAGGTCTCATTTTAGAGCAAAGGGGCTCCATCCAGCACTGCAGCCAGTAGCTGATGTGCTAAGTACATTGTCAACTCATGAGCCTGACGCTCCCAAAGGTCCCATTAACCCCACTGCTGACATACCTCCCTGTTGTACCCCCCACCACTTTGTCTGCCATCATTACCCCGTCTGACACCAGACACACCCCTCCCTTCTCCCAGCCTCTCTGCCTCCCAAATCTAACCCCCCACCCTCTGACTTATCTCCATGCATCCCCCTCCTCCTGCTCCCTCCTGGCCTCACCCAAAGGACAAAGACCCACTGTCTCCCTGTGACTATACGCTTTGGCGCACAATAGGAGGGAAACAGACAGACACAATGAAAGAGAGAATGAAAGAGGGAAGGGAGAGAAGAAAAGAGAGAATAAGTTGTTAGAGGAGCCATCATGTTTTTTCTTCAGACTAAGAAGCATCTTGTTGAGTTAAAACTCCAACCTGTCTCCTGTACAGGCCTCCCCCTGTGTAACAGAGTTCCCCTGCTTCCTCTTACTGTCCTGATACCTCTGAGGATAGTTTGTATGTCTGGATAATTCTGGACGGGGATGGAGATCTCTCTGTTGAAGCTTTATTAAGGTTCTTTTACAGTGTAAGGCCTGTTCTTTAACGGCACAGTTAAATAGTGTTTTGTGAGGGGAATTTCCATGAGAACAAGGGCTGAGCTGACACAGAGCTGTGGTCTTGGTCAGAGAGTCTGTGGCACTATCCACTTTCTAGGTTAGACCTCATTTTAAGAAAAAAAAATCATAGTGTAAATTAAAACAAAAGAAATATATGAAAGCAAAACAACTGTAAACTTGTAAACAGTAATTGGTGAGTGATTTAAGCAAAAATAGTCCTCTGTCTGGTTCATGTTTGGGAAAACAGATGCAAGCACATATTAAAAATGATGGGCAGAATGAAAGCGTAAATAGGAGTGAGATAATTATGGGTGGAGTAAATCCCATTGTACTCTGCCACAGGGCGAGGGTGGGGGTGACTAGTGGCACACATCAACCTCCGCAGCACAGGCGAGTGTGTTTGTAGGGCTGGAGCAATATTTCGTGTCAGTATTGATTTTAAAGTCAGTGCATGTCACCAGAAATCTTCCATTTGTTGCCTCCTCTGAATGATGGCTGTGGAGCGTTAAAATGTGGAAAATCAATCTCCACACTGTGTGTCAGCTTTCAAAGTGTGACAGTTTTGTACTGTATAATAGAAAAATCAGTCTGTTACTTCTTTTGTCAATCTGACAAAACGCTTTAAAATTATTTCTTAATTTTCCTTACATGACTTGATGTCCTTTTAATAGCAAATATAATACGTTATATAATACGTTATCCTAGAAGTGTATATTGAAACCTTGAAACAAAATCTTAAGACACAGCTTTTTAATATTGCTTTCTCCTAAAGTGTCTTTTCTTTTTACCTGATGGCTGTTTCATCTTATCTTATCCTGTTGTTTTAATTCTACTTTATTTTATTTTCCTTGTTTTTACTGTTTTATCACACACATTATTATTTGTTTTTATGTTAAGCACTTAATGTTGCATCCTGTCAATTGTACTGTAACATTTGCTACATGGAGCTAGTAATGTAGTTATTTACTCCCATATTTATTTTCATTATAGCTCTTACTCCCTCTCATGGACATCTACTGTAAAATGATGCCTGTAATTTATTATGTACGTAAGTCATCCATCCAGGAAATACAAGTATAGTTGTGCAAGTGTCCCTGTACCAGTCTTGCATTAACTGAGACTGTTTGACAGGGATTTAATTGTGGCATTAGCTTTTCGGACCACTTTCACAGCCTATCCTCATTACCCTGATTAACTCTTGATACATGAAAAAAAGCCATACATTCAGTTTTGAACCAATTTTGCTTAAATGTAAACAAACCAATAGTGCAGCACTGTCAACATAAAAAAATAAATGACAAAGACATACTTGCCCTGATATACAATTGAAACAAGACAGGACCCAGGACCCTGCCTTGGTGCACACCGCTAGTCACAGGTTTCATCACAGAGAGTTTAACGCCTATTCTCTGCCCTCTGAACTGACCCCAGAGACGTAAGACATTGCCCATACAACTGCTGTATTACAAAAAACAATTAAAGTTGCTCTTTATGGAAATAAATGCAAAAAAAAAAAATCCCTTGCATGTGTTAGCTGCTTGTAAATCAGAAATGAAATGTTGTAGAAGGGGAAACAATTCCAACAATGGAGAGGATAGAAGAGAAACACTGTGGAGCTTTTTCAAAATGAGGAGCTTTTCAACTGAACAGAGACATTGTTTTCTGTTAGACAGGTAACTATTAAACTAACAACTTTTCATGAACTAACCAAATGAATCATTGAGCCAATAAGAATCAGAACAAAATATGTCCTATCAGTTGATTTCAATGAGGAAGAACACTGGGGGAATTTCTGTGGGAAAGACGCTTTGTGCTCCACCTTTCCCACGTTTCACCACACTGTTTACCTTACAGGCTTAATTTTTGACTAAATAGGGCAGTCAGTGAACTATGGCACACAAACACAGACCAGACAAGCCAGCAAGGTATTGACATTCTGCTGCAAGCTGTTGTATTTGCAGCTATCAGTGTAATGTATACAAGAGCTCGTCCTGCATTATACTAATGACCCACAGGAATCTCCCTAAATTATGATGTTGTGACATGAAGTTAGAAAGGTTTATACACACAGAGCCACTTTCTAAGTATTGATTGATGACCATGCTCTGTCAAATGAGGGGGGTTATTAACAAAGTGTGGGACACTCTTCATTCTTTAGGTGAAAGCATTTCAAGTGTGTGAGTGTCAGTATGTCTCACTGCTGACATCATTCAGCATCACAGTCTGCCTCTGCTCCACTGTCCTCTCAGGGCTCATGGCAGAGGATTTGAAGGGAAACATATCTGCCCCTCCTCCACCCGCTTTCATCACATACACTCTCCTCATCACCTCTCACTCCGGCATCAACAGAGTAGGGCTGCGGCCCAGGGGAGAGGATGCTGTGATAATCAACAGAGGGTGGTCGAAGTTCACTTGTCAGGGAATGTGCACCAAAAGATGAAGGGGCGTCTGTTCAGGAGGTTTTGTAGATCCGTATGACATGTAACACACACTGACAGACAACATATCCACAGAATATCCGTCTATCCTCATACTGATCTTTCTCCCTCTTTATCTGGGTCAAGTTCATGCCAACTGTCCCTCTTCTGCCATGTGAGCGCGCACGCACATGAATATCCCTCTCAATCTCCCAATGACCCTTTTCTCTCCTATCACATTTGCTGTCTTTCTTCGTCATTGGCCTGTCTGTCCGGCAATCACCCATCTTCTTTCTCCACCTGTCTGTCATCTCCCTCAGCATCACTTCTCGACATTTGTCCAAGCTAAGATCTATCAGAAAATTAGTTTTAAGCAACAGCCACACCCATCCTGGATGAGGGGAAGTGGAGAGAGAACAACTTAATGGTGGGACCAGTTTGGCTGCTGCGTTCAGGGATCCTGCAGGCCCTGCTGCTCAGCCAGGCAGGAGCAGCAGACTGAAGTTATGCTATTGTCCCACTGTCACAATGGATCCATTCACCCTGCACTCGGCGCCTGATCCACTCCACAGATGCTTGTTGGAAAATCTCTCTCTCTCCCTCTCTCTCTCTCTCTCTCTCTCTCTCTCTCACACACACACACACACACACACACACACACACACACAAAGGAACATCCCCCCTGAGGAGTGAGAGCAGTGGCATATATAATCCAAAGTGCACTTCTCCACACACACACACACACACACACACACACACACACACACACACACACACACACAAAGATTACCAACCAACTTGTTGTAAACTTGAAATCAGTGTGTTCCTTTATAGCATGCACTAGAACGGAATTTAACAAGGATGTCAGAATTTATGAGGGCACATGTGCAAAGCATGTGTGCAGGACGGATACACGCGGACACCACATACACACCTTTCACATGCACCTGACAGCTTAGCTCCTGTAAAGTGACTCTTGTGTGAGTGCTGCTTTTTTTTAAATTTAGAGGAGGAAGCAGTTGGGGGACCTTGAGCCTCAGGGCGCCTGTAATTTATCAATCAGCTCTGCGCCGTTTGTTAATGAAGCTATGCGGCACTGAGAGCCAACTGCTGAGTTTGTTTTCCATGCTGTCTCTCAATCTCTCCCCCTCTCTGTCTTTTCATTCAGTCTTCCTTTCAAAAACACGCTTCCCCGAGTAAAAGGGGGCGGGTTTTTCCTCTGTGGAAAATCTGATTTGAGCCCGGTGAGCCAAAACTAAAAAGCTCTGGCTGGCCGTCAACCTTTCCGCGCCACGCAGAGTAAACCCACGCCGGACTGCAACTAAACAAAGCACACAAGAGTCCAGGCAGGAAGACGAACGAGAAAACTCGAACAATCTCAGCATCGTTACTAAAATAACACGTGGGTGTGAGAGCCAGCTGTGTTGAGTGAGAGGTCTGCACTGCTGCACTTGCTCCGTGTTCATTTACGCTCAACATGCACATCTCATCGTCTCACAGCACGACACCTACAGACATGCACTTACCCAGAATATGAAGTTGAACACGAACAAAAGATATTTCACACATTTCATTCCTCCTTCCACTTTCCCCATGTCGGCTGGATGCGTCTGTGTGCTGCTTTTATCCCCGAAAAATTATCGCACGGTCGGACTGGATCTGCACACTGTGACAATAACGGTCCACCCCGGTCACAACACTTGTGCATCAAGAAGCGCAGTCACCGCAGCCTCTCTCTCTCTCTCTCTCTCTCTCTCTCTCTCTCTCTCTCTAACACACACACACACGCACGCACGCACGCACACGCGCGCATAAAACACCGCAGGATCCGCTTAAACTCTTTCCAGACCGCCCCTTTCAATAATACAGAGGGGGGCTGAAGGGGGGACCGAGACTACACGGCAAGTGCTTGGCTGAAGTGTTGTTTTCCCTGCAACAAAAAGTCATTATTTACGCACAAACTGACGTCCTCTGAATGGTCAGTATGTCATTTTTCTATTTGACTGTAACCTCATGACACCTTGCGGTAGTTAAAATCCGGTGTGGAAAAAAAGAATGAATCAAGCAATGTAATGTCTTTTAAGTCTTTCTAATATTCTTAAACTATAATAACCTATTGTCTATCCTGCTGGTACATTTTCTTTCCACTAAGGGTGATTATTATTATTATTATGGTTATTACACACCACAGCCTCTGTGCACGCCATGCGTAAAAGCAACGACAGACAATAAACATTGCAATGGAATTTGGAATTATCTGTGGTTGAGCTATTCTTTGCTATCGGATATGTTCATCGCTTTGGCAGGCAAGTTAATTTACTGACAAATGATTGTTTCATAAGCTGTAAATCCCCTTCATGTTTTGTTACTTTCCTCACAGCTTCAATATATAGAAATAATAACGAAGCAGTTCAAGTGGAAGTGATTGAGTTTGTGATTTAACCCCTCAGATTAGAAACAGTGGCACTTCTCATCAGACACCTTTTCCACATCAGCACAGATAGTAACCTTGAGATATCTTTCAGCTGGGATATAATTCCTATCCAGTTATAGCACCTCACAGTTTTGCTGCAATATATAGTCGGCTATTTTTCCTCATGTTTATCATCATGTTGGGACATATTAGGCTAACTAAGATTTCGTCATGCACATATCAAGTATGTGAATCAGCCTATTTGAGGACAGAATTACTCCACAGTAGCTTGCAATGAGGGCATTGGCCAAAGCTGAAATTAGTTGTGTCAAAAGACCTGTTTCGTCTGGTAATCACATTATTACAGGATTTACTTAATTTCCCTTTACAAGATAAACCTTGTTGGTGAGGTGTTGAGGCATTTCCTAACTGCAGTAGCACAACCTTTCTCAAGTCTTTCCTGTGCACTCAAACCAGATGCTGGTGCGGTGATTTCCTCTTATGGAAAATTGTATAAATAAACACAATAAAGTCTTTTAAAAAAAATGAAGTTGTTTATTAGTTTATCAATTCGATAAGTTGACTAATTCTGAAAAGATGAACTGAGAGCTAAAATATTTTTTGCATCTGTCTGTTTGCTCCCCATAGCACTAAATTTAGCCCTGGAGTGATGAGATAAAGAGCTTCAGTTCAATGTTTATCATCCGCTGTTGTCCTCATTCAGCTTAATCTTCAGGCTTTTTATCACAGCAGAAGTCATGGTTTCTTGGAGAAAAAAACATGTTCATGTCCCACTATAAATCACTGGGTTAAAATTTTGCCCATGCTGGGTTACTTGAGTAATTGTCCATTGGCCCTGGGTAAAATTAACCTCTTAATTTAAAGCACTTCTTATTCTTAAACACATTGTCCATCCTTGTGCAAAGCATTAACCAAGCACAAACCAGACACAAACTAAATCTGCTATTAATGAAATGGAAAAGAGTGGCCCCTCTGCTGGATTTCTTCCCTCGGTGTCATCAGTGACTGGGAGCCTGTAACAGAGCAGCAACACCATGTTCAACATAAATATTTTCCTCACAACCATGGAGAGCAGGGGGAGCATCCAAAGAGCAGTTCATTTTATCACTGGGAGTTTAGGCTCTGGTTTGATCTCCTTATAGAGCAACAAAGTGGCCTGCCAGGCTGAGGGAAGAAGGAATCAGACAGAAATGACATGATGGAGAGAGAGGGAGCGAGTTTTCATGTGAATAATAAGCAACATGATGCTCTTTTCAGCCATTCACATGTGTGTCTGTCTCCAAACTGAACCATCTAAAGCTCTTAGTTTGTGCTCGCTTGAGTCTCATTAAGGGAATTGCGAAGGGCAGGGAGAAAACAAAGGTTTAGTTTGGAAGCTAACCAGAGCAGCACCAAAATAGGGAAGGCTGATAAGACCGCTGGGACAGGACCACTGTGTCCCTGCTTATTGGTTGTTGCTGGACTGTTGCCGGCTCAGCTGCTATGTGGTTTCAAACATGTGAGCAAGAAAA
Source organism: Chaetodon trifasciatus (assembly GCA_037975065.1). Lineage (NCBI taxonomy): Eukaryota > Metazoa > Chordata > Actinopteri > Chaetodontiformes > Chaetodontidae > Chaetodon > Chaetodon trifasciatus. The sequence continues at coordinate 2,846,572 of JBBMOE010000009.1, forward strand.
ATGCGTGCAGGTCGTAACCTGCATGAAAATAGATAACAAATGGCTAACATGATCATTTTACAGCTCAACATGGTACTTAACATGTCCATCAAGGGGTTTGCAGGCAATAGCTCTGTTCTTTTAGCCAACAGACAGCACAGTGACCATATTTGACATAAATGACACATTTACACATTACACACATCTCTAAAAATGCAATTAAGTCCTTGCTTTTCTCATTCTCTCTTGAATGGGTGGGATCAGACATAGCTGTTGTTATTATCGTCTGTTACACCCATGTTTGGGTCAGGGCCTGGACCTTTTCCTTAGCTCTGAGGTCATTACTGATGACAGACCATGATATCTGCCGGCTGTGAAGGTCAGCAGTGGTCTCAGTCTGTCAGGGGATGAATCAAGCTGTAACTAAACTGAAGACTAGTGGAACTGTTAGGCTGTTTTCGAAATTATATTAATGAAGCTGTGATTATAGCACTTTGATTAGTTATTACAACAAACTGGCAGGAGACCTTAGATGGGAAAGTGACTTCTAATTATGGCAGTATAGCACCATCTAGTGGTCACACCGCGAACCCGTGTCGTCATTTATTTTCAGGGAAAGCGGTCACCTGAGCAGCGATTGGATAGATCATGAGAAGAAAATAATGCCGTGGTCATCCCTTGGAAGTCTGTGGAGTTGCATAGCTTTCAGCCAGTAATCAACCTCATCTCTCCTTTTTTACATGCAGGTTATGCCTTGTGTAATTTCACAGCTACTGCAGCATAAACTGAGAGAAAGTGGCAAACAAGCTACACCACCTGTTTGCAGCTCCTGCCAAAGTGAAAGGTCATCTGAGGTCACCTTTTGAAATACCTTTTGATCAGAAAGCCTTGCTGCAGAGAGGTTTCCTGGCAACACACCCAGAGCTGAACAGTGTTGTGCACTGTGTGATTTGTGAAGCAGCAGCATTAGTGAGGGTGAGAGCACAGCCTGACACCTGGGCAGGATGACGATGTGAGGAGAAGAGCAGGATTAACTTTGAGTGAGAAGAGAGCAAAGCCGAGAGAGCGTGAGAGCTCAGTTACCATCCTCCTTCTCCTCTGCCATTCCTTTCGTGCCATCATTTATCAGGTATAGTTTTTAACTTGACCACAAGAGGGTAGCATATTCTTTGTGTGCTCTTTTTCTCACCTTTTGTGGATGTCAGTAATTGGCACCTACTCTCCAATTGACACATAGATAATCTTCAGTGTACTGGGCTGAATTACCAGTCGGTCAAAGCGGGCAACTGTCCCAGCCTGCTAGACCCTCAGAGGCTGTGAAGGCCCCATATTCACTGTGTGTCAGCTGGTTTGTGGTAATTTCTCTTGTTTGCTCATCGCTGCCCTCATTTTCACCAGAATACTGATAAGTGAGTGGAGAAACACAGGGAAAGAGGAGTCACTGAATGGTTTGACAAGCATGAAAATGACGTAAATCATATGCTATGGCCCTCGCAGTCACTAGATCTCAACCCAGTTCATCACCTATGTGTTTTTTTGGGCCAAATTTATTACCCATCCATACGTATGACCCCTATCTTTCCTTCACATAGAGGCATTTCCCACAGCTGTGTTTACACCACTTTTCCAAGGTGACATGAATTCTTCCTCACTGCTGGGACCACCACAGCCAATCCATCTTCCTCTGTGTATAAAATGCAGAGCTGGACTCTCAGCCCTGGACGGTGTGAACAACATTCCTTCACCCTGGGGAGAGCCTGAGCTATGGATGTACAAGCATGCAAGAGAGGATCTGTGCTGCGTTCCTCTGAAGTCAATCCTGCCCTGCCGCTGGCTGCTGTCCCCTGTCCTGGAGTAATGCTGAGAGCAGCCACCGGTAGGAACAACATAGAAATCATGGCTATTGAGGTTGATTAAATGTCTGGCCTTGAAATTTTAAGATGAGTTGCTCTCAGGGAGTCTGGGATTTGACTGCATTAGGAACAGTGGTTCACAACCTTTTCTGCTTGTAAAATGCAACAAAGCAAAGACTTGTGAGCAGGTCTATTGAAGGGGGGGTAATCTCCTCAGATTGTGTGATTTGAATAATTTATAGGGGCCTGGAGATTGAGCTCAGTAGATAACTGGGAAAAAGCAAATATTAGGGAAAAATTATTATAGTTATTTCCTACCCCACTAATCATTTCATGACCCTTGCATTTATCTTATGACTACTAATGGGGCTCTTATGTCTTTAGAGCACAATTGTGATGCCATCCTTTAAAATCTGGCATTAATTGATTTTTATTTTTTCTTTATTTTTTGCCATTCTGGAGCGGTAAGCACAATCTCATCTTAGTACCTCATAAAGTTGACATGGAGAGCTTGATTGCAAACCGATTTACACATTGACATTAATCTGGAGGGAAATATCTAGCTCTTAAGTGGCTAAATGCTCCACTGTGTTCACCAGCTATACTCTAACTTTCTTCGTCTGCATGTTGGACTGCACATGTACCATACAGTGGGTTTATCAGAGCTTTCTCTGAAAACAGCTGGCTGACACAATGTTGATGAAAGCAGAGGAAATGAACTGAAACAGGAAAAAACAAAACAATGGGCAGAAAGATGAATAAATAAAGAGAGATCTAGAGTTGGGGGGAGCTGCTCACATCTGTCATATTTCACCTGGTCATTTCATTCATTGTTAATACAAAAATATCGACTGGAGCAGCTTTAAAGCTAAAATGTGAACAACTCCATCTTAAACTGACACAAGACACCAGGCAAGTACTGAGGTGTTTAATAAATAACAGCATGAACAACACAACAACAATAACAACAACATTAAAAGCTTGAATTCATTTTGTATATATACACATACTGTATATATTTTCATATTTGACTGTATAAACCATAAATATGACATGCAGTCCTCATAACTTAAAAACAACCAGGACTTCTCGGACTGAGGTAGGGTCAGGGGCCAAGGGGTTGGATAGATGAAGCTGTTTGTGTGCGTGTGAGTGTGTGTGTGTCTGTGTGTGTGTGTGTGTGTGTGTGGATTGAATGCTATGGTCAGTGTGTGTGTATATGTTTGGAGGTGGGGAAGAGGATTACAGTATTGGCAATAAAGCTGCAGTGGCTGTTTAGTAGAAATGTGTGTGCTTGTTTCATAGTTCAGTATTCAGGAGTAGCCCTCCCCAGTCAGTGAGCCAGTCGGCCCGCCCAAGACTTCCTGCTGAGAACACACACACATGCGGCGTTGATGCGGATGAAACGCCAGGCTGTCCGTTCCTTGAAGATGGTCAGGGCGCTTACGAATATGTGTGTGTTGGTGCAATAGGAGTTCCAGTGGCGACTGTCAATGCCGAGACAGCCTGAGATGCCTGATTTGGAGCCCTGTTTGCCACCCCGTCCCCCTGGCCTTCCCCCGTTTGCAGTCCCGGAGCCTCTGTGTGTGGGGGATCGGCAGGTGGTCTCATAGAAGAACTGTTTCTTCACCACGTTGTTGATTGTAACGTTGGGCAGCACTGTCACCTCATTCCCAGCTATGTCTGTGGCTCGTGTCAGGTTGCCCACCCAGGTATTTATGCTTTCACATACTGAGTATTCTCCTCGGTGCATGGTGTGTGATCCTGCTCTGCGCCGTACCCTCACCCCTCTCACCCCTTCAATGTCATAACCCTCACCTTCCAGGGCATCATGTGACGGGGGCACCTCACTGAAGACAACACGAGGTGAGGAGCGGTAACGTCTCTTGGAGAAGAGCTTGGGGTCCACCACTGGGATGGAAGGGTCAGGGGTGGAAGCCGACCTCGAGTGCCCGACAACGGGACTCCTATCATGGGTGTGTGAAGGTGCCCGATGGGGCCTCTTGGTCCTGTGGTGGCTGGTCCTACGATGCTCTGGTGAAGAATGGTGTTCAGAAAGGTGGTCCCCCGCTGCTGTCTGCTGCTGTCCTGCTCTGTGATTGGCTGCCGTCTGCTGTCCTACTTTGTGGTTGGCTGCCCCGGTGCTCCAGGCCAGTCCACCTCCCATGTTCAGTACAGCCTGGACGCCGATCAGGAGGAGCAGGACCAGTGGTGACGACCTCATGGGCACACGTCCTGAGCCGAGCAAAACAAGATAGTTTATACAATGACATGCTTATATGGAAGCTAAATGCATACAGCTGACATTATAGTCAAAACTGCTATCAACAACTACTACTATCAAACAGTTTCTGGAATCACAATCCAAATACTTAAATGTGAGGATTTGTGGTTTAACTTGGGTTTGTTTTTACTATTTTTTCACATAAAATCAGCCATTTTATGGAGATGATAACCCAATAAAGGCATTTGTCATGACGTTATTATACTTATACATTTTGGTCTACAATTAAAAATAAATAAATTGATAAGAAGAAGTACTTAATGAAGCATAACATTAGCCCAGTTCAGGCAGAGCACTGAAGTCACACTTGTCAACATGTTTTGCAATGACTGGCTCATTCACATCTGTGTGACTCATAACGTCCAATCATATTCATACAGGCGTACATTGCAGACATTACAGCCACACACTTGTCACCGTTACTCTGCTGCCGTTTGCTGCTGCAGCTCTCTCCACCTCCTGCTATGTGGTTTCTGCCAAATCTACCCGTATAATAATTTACTGTAAATGGTCACTCCCTTGATGCAAGTGTCCTTGAGTGAACTGGCTTTTAAAAGCTTAATATTTGATTAATTTGGCAAATATTCTTAGATTTACTCATAAAAGTTGCAGCTTTGGAATACATACATCATCAAAGATGGAGGTGTGGTTCTAGCAGAATCAGTATTGTCCTACAGATCTAGTGACACAGCACTTTCTGTCAGTTGATTGACAAATGAATGTTTTGTCCATTTTCAACATCACATGAATGTCTGCTCCTTGAACTTGAATGTGTCTCATTTTGTGTGGTGCTGTGTTGAGTGTTACGATACCTGTGGAATGTGTCCAGTTGAAGTGGGAGCCCCTGTGGACTCTAGAGCCAGACTCCAGTGCAGGCCGGGCCCCTCATGCCTGCCATCTGGACCCCCTGAACCACAGCCCTGTAACACACAGACCAAAAACAGTTCATGGATTCAAAATTTAGCCTCTCATATAAAGTTTATCCCATGTTGTGCAATCTGTATTTTACTAAATCCATTTACATTTTCAGATATACTAGAGATGTAATGAATATGTCTGCCTTTATAATCCATTTATCACAACTAAAGTTTAACTTTAGGGAATACATCATGCATGGTATTACAAGACAGTGCAGTGTATCAAACATCAAAAATACAGGAATTGATCTTGCATCAAAAATATGAAGCCAACAATCATAACCATATATAAATCAACATAATTTAAGGTTCATCATGTGATTGTACACCAGTTTCAAAGATTCCAGTGAGAGAAACAAAAGAAAACACATGAAACTTATTTCTATCCATGAGATAGCACATTGGAAATTTCTGTTTTGTTCTTTAAACTGTTCACTTTCAACAAAAGGTAAAACAGTACAAGAAGTGCAAGACAGTGCGATAAAGATGTTTGGCAGTGCAGATGAAATGCGTTTTAGAGCGCTGCAAAACTCTCATCTCACCCACTGACCACCACCGCTGCTCTTACAGACATACACAATTTACCATTATCTGACCTTATCTCATGCAAAGTACACACACACACTCACCATGTTTAACTCTTGGTGCTTAGACTTGCCATACGTTGGAATGTGCGGCATTTCACACCTCATCAGATGTTACATATATATTGAATGCAAAGCACTCCAACATGCATCATGAACATGTGCGCGCACACAACAGTGCCTTTCTTAGAAACAGACGTCACACATGTGCACGTAGGAATGCATGTAACGTTGTTTTTATGAATAGTTTGCATACATAGATGCTGCGATGTGTATGGATACACACACCCCCTCCTACGCAAACACTTATATGGGAGGGGGTGCGTGTATGGTGAGCAGAAGGTCACTGAGGTGAGCTGAAACTGGCGTGTCAGTGTTTTTGACTTATCTGCAATGTTCTGTAAAACACATCTTGCTGGTACGTGCTGGAAAGTTTAGTAGTGTTGTAAAGTGTTGTAAACATTTAGCTGAATGTGTTTGATTTTACGACCTTGTTGTGAGAGGCGGAGTATAAAAGTGATTAGTGATTTGTGTTCGCAAAGATGAAACATCATCTAGTTTTTATTTTATGTTCTGTGGCACCCCAGTCTTGCAGATAAGTGACTTGCATTGAAATCCTCAGTGTGGCACCTGATAACCAGAAGAGGTCAGTGTTGCCTGCACAGACCAGAATTCAAAGACGACTTCAAGCAGCTGAGAAATATCAAACTCTCATTGGCCCTGTTCCCATTAGAAACAACAACTCAGATGCATGAGAGACGTTTAGCATCTTAAATCATTTTTCAGGTATTTTCCCACAAGCTGAGAATCTTGAGATTTATGTTCTTTGGACCACAATTTCTATAGTTGTTTGTCTGCAAGGCAGTGGTGGACAGTTAACATATACTGTATTTTATACTGTAACTATTTCTATTTAATGCTACTATGTTTATTTATTTATTATTTGCTACTTTTTTGCTCCACTACATTTATATATGATTACTGGTTAAGATTTTTCAGACAGACACATATCCTATTGTGATACATGTGTGCAGTTACTGTAGATTAAATTACTCAGGAGCATATGAAGAAAAGTATTTATCTCAAACAACTGTTAATAGTAATAGTAATCAAATAATATAATGGTCTGTGACTCTACTAGTGGCCATTCAACATAATGAGTCTTTTACCTTTTATAGGTATGCATTTATTTTAAGTAAAATCTTTAAATGTAGGACTTTAACATGAATTGAAGTAATTTAACATTGTAGTATTGTCGCCTTTACTTAAATAAAAGATCTGAATGCTTCTTCAACCGCTGATAAGGGGTCAGTTTGGGATTGTATCTGCAAAAGAGTGGAGTGAGCTATTGCTCGAGACTTTCAGAGAACTGTCTTAAAACTGATATATTTTGACTTCAATAAACAAAATCAAACACACACACACACCTTGACAATCACACACATATGGAGCTGGTCCAAACAGGCAGAGAGTTGATTGATCCTGTCTGACGGGTAGCACACTATTTACATGGCCCAGGGTGAGCCGGGAGGATCCTAACGTTAAAAACGTGTGGCTTGTGTTTAATGCCAGTGGAGCCAGCGTAAACACTGCAGTGCAGGAGTGCAGGGGTCAGAGCGGTTTATAGAGCACCTCTGACTTAAAGGATTACTTCAGCACTGGATCAGAATCTGTGTGGCGATCCGTCCAGCCTTCTCACACAAATACTGTATGCAAAATAGCAAACACATGGACATGCACCACCATGCAAGATTGCGAGATACCGCTGTGGTTTTCCTGTATTCTGGTGACTAGGCGCTGGATGTGAAAGCTGTTTGTTTGTGTTATGGTTTCACAGAAAGAGCACATGCTCCGACAGAGACTGTGCACTAGATACACTGGAAAGTTGGATATTTCAGCCACTTTTACAGGGTGTCGACCAGGCCTGCAAAAGAAAACGTGAGATGAAACGGTCCAAAGGATTTTACATACTAACATACATCCTATATCAAACTGTAGGGGAAAGGTGATCCATATGGTACTGATAAAACAGGAAGTCTCAGAGAGCTTTGTGGGGCTCGCTGCACTTTGACGTGCACAGGGCGGTGAGCTTCTTTCCTCTTTCGTAGCCAGCCAGAAAAATCAGAATACGCAAACACACATGGGATAACAAGAGAGCTAGTAGGAGACAGCCCTGCTCACATGTGCCAGCCAAATAATGGCAAAGGTATTCCAAAACTGTCTAAGCAAATACCAAAGAAATGACAGACACAGTATGGTTCATATTTCCAGACACTCAACATACTGTATTAATACACACTGGTATAAACAAAGCAGTTGTTCGATATCCTTTCATGATTCATGCCTCGTACAGTTTGCACCAAGGAGGATGTTTATGAAAACAGCCTGTGGCTTACTGCAACGGCCCCAGCTCTAAAGAGGTTCCCTTTCTCACAAGAGGCCAGTTCCCCAGATTCGCCAAACTGTAAATCAAGACCATTTCGGTTGAGTCATCCATCGCTTTCAAATGGCCACGTCACCACATGGCACTACCTGGTAAAATGAGGTTGCCAAAGTTTAATAAAAATATGTGGAAAGAAGACATAAGTCATGCAGCTGCTAGGCTGTGACTTAGAAAGCCAATCATGAGGCAGCATGAGAGTAAAACACTTCAGACAGAGAGTAATTACTTAGCCCAAGGCAGTGGAGCCCAGCCACACATTTACTGGTACTGATTATGCAGTGTTAGCCAGTAACACATTTTAATTCAGTCTGCCAGTCCACAAGATGCTCCATTGATCAGACTCTGGTACCCACAGGCTGCCAAATTACTGCATGTGGTTACAGTACAGTGTGTTGACTGTGACACAATGACAGCGAGGCAGGTGAGCCAAAACACGAGCAGCTCAGGAGAGTGTTGCCTGCCATCAATCCGAGGTTAGTTTACATTCAGCAGAGGTTTCTTCCTATCTGTGTGATACATTAGTCATTAGATACAAGTCCTTGTTAAAAGATGTGCAGGAGCGTCATGTCAACAGTTCTCCCAAACAAACACACACCTCTCTCTCACAGTGATGACAACAGCGTCGGATTATGAGGGGGTGAGAAAGAGAGACTGACAGCTGCAGAGGCAGAGAGGGAGGGTGATGCAGAGAAAGACAGAGAAAGGCAAACAGTTTTTCTGTGCCTCTCATCAGTTCAGTGAAGTGCAGTTCCTCCTGCTGTCATCCACTGGAAATAATTATCAAGAGGGATGGCTGCCAGGTCAACTTGCTCTGCTTTCACTTTTACACGTACCCAAATGTTTGAGGACATGTTTACTTTCTTTAAAAAATGGTATCGAATACTTGTTAATTAATGTTTGAACAATACGACTCAAATAATTCTTACTTCTGGAGAATGAAACTCTTCAGTTAAGCCTCTTCAGGAGGTTGGCACCAGAATTCATAGATGTGCATCAGATGTCTCTTCACTTTACAGTTAACTCTACACTTCTCAATTGCAGCGCCTCCTCTTCTCATTCAGCTTTTCATTCACAACTGCAATCGAAGCTTATCATCTATGGAAAGACAATCTGCTTGTCACAGTTTAGACAAGCTGCCATGTGAAACTTACACAACAGCCAAGATACTGCCATGAATCAAGTTTTTGTCACGCAAAATGATGTCATGCAGCATCTGTGAAAAGCACAATAAAGTTACACTCTCCAAACTTTCTTGAGAGGCTGTCAGTGCGCTGGCTATTCTTTGAAATGCTTTAAAACGCTGGTGTATAGGATACAGAGCAGAAAGTCAATACACTGCAAAATAAAACTTCTGAAAAAGCACGTTTTGTCATAAGTCAAGAAATAATTGCAATAGTGCATTAATTATAATTCTGCTTAATTTGATGTAATGCACTGCCCTGGTCCATTTGCAGAGGCAGAGATCATCAATGATGCATATGAAGATGGGATTTAATATAAACTAAACCAGGACCAGTTTGAAATTCACTGCTCATGGTTGCTCAGAAACATCTTTTTTTCTGTGGTAAATGAACATTTAAATACAAGTGCCCTTCAAATTGCTGTGGTTTTTCCATGTAGACAATTTCAAAAATCACGTGCAAATGCATGACAGTCAAATTGTGAACACTGAACCAACAAAGTCTGATCATCCTTATGTTTCCTGTAAGTCCAACATCACTCACATCACTGAGTTTGTGAGGATGGTAAGAACTATACATAATATCTATATCAGTAACATGGAAGATACTATTGCACTTACATGTAAAAGTTATTGGCACTCTGTTCTTTGTTTCTCAATCTGTAGTTTGAATTCCAGGCTTTCACCCTTTAGCCATAAGACAATTATAATGTCAGAGGCAAGAGGCAAGGATGAAGATGAGCTTCTGTCCTGGCCTTTCCCCTCGTCTTCATGTTTAAAAGACATTTGTCCTGAGAACCAAGAGAGCTGTTGTGCACCAGCGATACTTCAAACAGTAAACTCTGCAGCAGTGGCCTCAGGACACAGGAAGAGAGAGGCAGGTAGTGTCAAACTGACAGCCACACACAGCCTGGTAAAGCACTTGACTCCTCTGTGCGATGACAAATGATGCAAGATATGCAGAACAAAGCAACATTTACTGCTACAAGATGGATAAAAGAACATACTGTCTGTGCAGTTCCTGAAATCAGCTTGTATGAGCTTGACGGTTTTACTGGGTGCAGCAATAAAATATGCCTGGCACAACACACAGGTAACGCATTTTCAACTTTCACATGTATTTCTCTGAAAACAAGTAGCTCTCAAAAGACCGACCTTTCATTCACCCTAGCTGGCTGATACTAGCGGGCACTTCACTGATCCACTGAATGTCTCCCAGCTCACTAGCTCACTAACACGCTGCCAACAAGACCTCTGAAATAAATGTCTGGCCTCAGGTTTTATGAGCAACCATTTCAAACAAATTTACCTGCAATGAAACCGTAAATGGTGCCATGCTGTGAGAGCGGGGTATCAAGAAGCCTGTATTTGATTATTCTTGTTTTGATTTGGATGCATACATTTATATACATGGTTGCCGCCTTTAGGATTTAATATATGTATACCACCATTTTACACATGTGTTCCCTTTCATCAGCTGTGGTAAAATAAATTATTTCGTATCGGTTCAGGGTATCTTGAGAATATCAGGGAAGCAGGGAGCCAAGGTGTGGAAACTGAAAGGAACAGACTTTGGCAGTGAGCCAGTGTCTTCATCTTGCTGTTTCATGACTTTCTCTGCTTCTTTTTCTCTCTCTGTCTGTCGATCTGTTCTCAAACCTCTGAACACAACCATAGACCATCTCACTGCAGATCTGATCCCTCCATCTCTTTTCCAGCTTGGCATCTCAAACCTAGACCATGTATGTGCATTTGTTTGTTGTTTTCTCTGTGTTCGTGTAGTGGACTACAAACACAGTCATTGGCTACTGCTTCAGAAGCTGTTAAGTAATTTCTCTAAAAACATGCCAAAAACACAGACAATAGGATTTCACTTCCCAATGGAAGGAATTTGTCTTGGAGCTGGAATAATAAAAACAGTGAGACTTGTGTCTGCATATGGCTCCACTTTCATTTTTTCAGCAATGCAAACTGTCAAAGAAAAGTAGATTTCAAAGCGCTGAGTCAAGAGAGAAAAGGTATGTCAGTGTAGTTTAGCTGAATGTAAATACATACTGATTAAATTTATCCATGTACCTGTCAGACAATAGATGCAGCAACATGCAAATGTTAGTCTCAATGGCTTCCTTTCTCTTTAATGTAGCTAGACTCAAAGGCACCTCAACACTGACAAGGCGCTCATTCCTGTCCAAGTTAATAAAACACAGTTCCAGGAACCACAAGTTTGGCATATTACTGTATCTCTCTGGCATGAAGGAGATCTTTTTATCGGCTTTTTATCAGGTGTTTTATCAGCTATGCATATTGCTTCATGTGGTAAAGTTAACTCTTGCCACAATATTTGCTCTAAACCTGAAACAAGGCAGAGACATGACTGCAGCGCAACCTCAGTCTTTCCCTCTTGTCGCACATTGTCCTACAGTAAGTCAGACAATGATTCATCACAATAGAAAATTGAATCCTTGTGGTGTTTGTAAAGGTTTCCAAGATAAACAAGGTTTTAGCTGAGAGTGAAATTTAGCAGTAATTACATTTGGAAGAAAGGGATGAGTAGCAAATAGCAACTGTAAACTGAGACAGTGCAGCTCTTTGTACACCAAGAAATATCATTGTTTTGTTTGTTTGTTGATAATAACAACAGTTTGTAGCTCTTTCCCAGAAAAAAAATGCCTACTTTGTTTGTTGTTTGTAATACAAATGTTTCTGAAGATGGTCACGACCAGGTGGGCTTAAGTATATGTATGTATGAATGCATGTATGTATATAATACTATGCCAGGCTGGGGCCATATGTGGCCTCTGAGACAGTTTGATCTGGCCCACAAAGCAACTCAGAAATACAAAAAATAATCTCTAGATAACAATTATTTCTTGTCTGCACTAAAAGAAAATGGTATACTAACACTTCTTGCTGTGTGTCTGTCTGGGTTACGGTCAGGATGAACGAAACATGCACGTAGCAGTTATGTGTCATTCATAACATGTTGTGCTTTCCAAGAGAAATCAACAAACGATCATCAAAAAGCAAGCCAGTAGTTGGTTTTTGGGGATGCTTTTGCAGATAATGTTAACGCTCTTCAGTGGAGTTTGGGTGCTAAACAAGTAGCTTTCAGAAGGCCACAGTCTGACAGAGACAGGTTTGTGGTGAGTGAGCTCATAGCTAAGAAGCTAAACCTCTTTCAGAAGGAGCATTTGTCAAGGAGAGCCTTGTTGCTGCTGTGGAGCTGCTGGCACCAGACAAAGTAAAACCGTTAAAATGTGACAGACGGTCTCGAAGAATTGATGGAAATGAACCAAAACCTGTCGTGGAAAGTCAGCGATAGAAAGTGTCTGTGTGATTTGGCATTGATGGTGGACATTACCGAGTACCTCTCAGAGCTGAACCACAAGCTTCAACCAGCTGGTGAAATTATCTGAAGTGAAATTAAAGCTGTTGCAAGTGCAACTGGAAACTGTGCATCTTCCTCCTCTGTACAAACAAAAGCCTGCTATGACATCTGAATGTGCTGCTGAGTGTGAAAACTCTTTCAGGCCTTTGGTGAGAGGTTTCAGGACATGAAAAGTAAACAAAAGGAACAACGCTGTTTAAAATGTGGAACAAGTTGATGAGCCTGACAACCTACAGCATGAACTCATTGAGCTGCAAAGCAAAGACAAGCTGAAAGCTCGGTCCAGCAACCTCCCTCCATTCATCTTCTATAAACTGTATGTATGTCCTGAGGAGTTTTCCATTCTGGAGAGACATGCACTGACGTTTGCATCTCCGTTTGGGACGACCTGCTGCCATGAGCAGGTCTTTTCAAACTGACTCTTACTTGGCTGCGCTCAAGACTGACTGACCCAAACCTGGAAAACCAGCTGCGAGTAGCTTCATCATCATCATCATCATCATCATCATCATCATCATCATCATCACAACCATCTGACATCAGATGCCTCGTCAAAGAGAAGCAGGTCCAGCCATCACATCATTTAGCATGGCTCTTGAAGGAGTTACACAAATTGAAATGGGCCTTGATACGAAAAAGGTATCCCACCCCAGCACTATGGCAACATGAGTGAGCTCTTCCCTCCAGCAATGCAAATACAAAAAACTTGAAGTAAATTGGATTTATATAACAAACTGAGAGTTATTGTGTGTTCGTAAAAGCAAAGGCCTATTCACGTTACAATAAAAAAAAAAAAAAAAAAAAAAAAAAAAAAAAAAAAACGGCTGTTGTGCTTGACATTGTTTTACTGCAGTATTTATTACTCTGAAACTCTCCGCCGTACTAAATGGCACCACCTCAGCTACTACACCAATGTTGCTAGTGGTAGATTGCTCCCTTTTCCGATGCTCTTTTTTGGTCTGGTCTTGGTATGAGGCCAATTTGTTTCTGTACAATTCTGGAAATTCAGAAAGACAAGTAATTCGTTTTTAGTCCTACTTCAGTTCAGGCAGTGGTCAACAGGGACAGGCTACGCCCACAAAGGTCAGCACGGCTCAGTGCAAAATTCAACAGAATTGAACTTTGCAGACTTTAATGTATAAGACACACCTGTTCTCACTGTTTTATTCTACACTTCACACGTTTAAAAGGTCCTTACAGACAATAAATTTCAGTCATATGACGATGTTTAATGTCCTTATAATGAACTCTCGGCTGCTGTCTTGGACCCCAGCAGAACTCCAGGCATGAGGTTCTTTTGACAATGAGGCAAAGCCACAGCCAGAGCTTTGTGGCTGTGGTTTTGAAAGGTCTGCTCCCCCCTTTTTTCCCCTCCCCACAACCGGGCCCATCCCCAGTCAACCCACCCTCTCCCTGCACTGGACCAGCAGATGTGGGAGGCCAGTCCTCCAGGCCTTGAAGGCAGGATGAACACAATGATTAACATGTTTTCCAGACCCCTTGTTTTTATGACCTTGACATTCAACAATCTTCTCATGACAAGTGGTTAATCTTTTGGCATGGTCGTGGTTATAACTCCCCCTTCCTGGTGAGAATCTCAGATCCCACAGCAGAGTAGTGCGAGGGGGAGGGCCAGAGGCAAGAATGCCTCTGGCAAGGGAGAGAGATGTAGACAGAGGGATGGAGAGGAAAGAATCAGGGATATCAAGGGATGGGGAGAGGCAACAAGTAATTGAGGGTGGGCTACATATGGGCAATGAGATGTCTTGGGAATTAAGCAAATAAAGGAGCATGTGATAGAAAGAGGTTGTAGGGGAGCAGAATGGAGACAAAGAGGAGTTCAAGGACAGGGATGGAGGAAGGAATTAAGGCTACAAAGAGTTTCAAAGACTTGAAGAGTAAGAGACACACAAAAGGTTCATTGCTGTGTCTTCCCTCCCAATAGCTTTAACAGAAAAAAACTTTCCTCCCATCTCTGCTCCAGCAGGCAGGAAAACAACTGTCTCAGAGGTGTCGTAGCTCATGTTGCTCATTTACTCTCAGGGCATCCACCGGAGCAGAACTTGAAAAGCACCTATGCTGTCCAAGCAGAGGTTCACTCATGTTGATACAAAACCTCCTGCAGAGTATAACGACAAATATCAGCACACATGTGATTGAAAACACCGATTAGGTGAAATAAATCTCAGTCGTCAGTTTGTGGTAAAAATCACTGACTAATGCGAGAATGAGTCATTCAGATCATCATCTTGAGCTTGATTCATCTTACACTGTTAGCTGTGCTCTGAATGCCTCTTTCACAGCTTGCACCCTCGATGAAATCGAGCATATAGATTTGCATGTGACACTTTGAATGCATGCTGTTGTAAGCAAAACAGCGGAGGAGCGGTTGTGAATGAGTCACGCAGGTAAATTTGGTACTGAACAGAAAGTGAAATGTGGGCGTAAATAGACAGATGTGTTCACTCAGACACCCAAGTTTTCCATTACGCCCCATTTGTGCTTCGCTCTCATCTGATGCCATAAGCATGGGTGTGGGCCTATTGATGCAAGTTCGGTATATGTTGCGTCAGACATTGGGATATGCATGTGCAATATTCTTTTAATGTTCTTGCTTGTATTTTGTAATGAAAGGTTGGGATAAACAGTAAACATATAAATACTGTCCACATATGAAGGGCAGCTGGGGAGGAAAGCAAATCAATGACAGAAAGGCTCTGGTCATGTCCCATCTTCAGGCATGTTGTGACAATAAACTAAATTTAACATGAAAGTGTAGACAGTGTTCAAGAGGCTGTTACGGCACACTGAAAGTGTTCTGGCAGCAAGCTAGCATTGAGCTATGCCATCCTCTTTAACAAATCAAATCCATGTTACACCAATTTGAACTTAATTCAATTTTCGTTTGTTGTCTGAGGCAAAAAGTCAACCAGCCAGCGTGGCACCTCTGAAGCATGCAGAGACTAAAATAGGTAAAGCCCTCATTCTCTTGATGACATCCTGCTGCTGTGTGGCCTCAAAGAGCCACCATGCATAACCAACAGCCTCTTTACAGTAACCTCAAATCCTAATTTTATTATTTGATTTGTTTTCAAGGGCCTTGGCTAAATGAATAGCAATGTTGTTCAGCTGAGGCTACAATATCTCAGCAACTATTGGTCAGATTGCCAATTTGTTCAGACTTGCATCAAAAATTAAAGGTAAAGGATCCAATTTTTCTATCTTTTGTCACACTCAGTAAGCTTACTTTAACCATTTTGAGCATGTGCTCTCTATGCTATCATATAAAAGAGACTTACATAATCCACTCTGTTATGCTGTTAGAGATAGTCTTGTCAAGACTGCACTGAATCCTCTTAAGAGTGTAAAAATGCGATTTTCGTCACTCCCAGCGTTTGTTAGATTACAGTCTCACCCCTCCTACTAAAGACTTGACCCGGCCATTTTCTATTCTGTGTGGTCTTCACATCGTTCTGTCATCTCTTTCTCTGCTTGTGTCTCTGCCTCCCTCAGTCCATATCACCCTCCCCTCCCTCTCTTCCCCCCCTCTTGCTGATGTCAACCACCTGTCTGCATGGGACCTCCCAGGCCCATCCTCTGTCTGTTAGCAGCATGCCATGTTCAGCTGCAAGCAGAGCTATGGTGAAAGAGATAGAGCGGCTACTTTCCAGCATCTCTGCATGTGTGTTTGTGCGTGTATGTGACCTGCAGCAGGGTTTTAGATGAATTCATATTTACTCTGTAGCTTGATGCATAGGCTTAACTGAGAGAAATGGCTTCCTATAGCGTCATTCTCCCCAAAACCCCTCGTAACACACCATCAATCTTCAAGTTTTAACTCAAACAAAACACCATGACAGATAAAATGGATCGTCTGAAGGCAGAGGTGGTGCTTGTAAAGTCCCTTGTGCCTCGGTAGTTTTTGGGATCCTGTCTGGCTAAAACAACTAAAAGAAGAATGACGCCTTATTAATTTTCTGCTCATTGTGTTGGAGACTAATCTGTTACGACTAGCCAGTGGCTCATCCTCTTGAATACTGTGCATTCCCAAATCAACATAATCCGAGTAAGTGCATAATAAGTGGCTTCACTTGTATCCTTGGGGCTAAGGCGTGTGTGTGTGTTTGATGAGTATCCAACACAAACACACATATACATACACATGTACACTCATGCGCATTGCTCATACACATGTACAAACCACATTCCTCCATTGCTGGTGTGGTTTATCTGTTTCTTCTCTAGTTTCTTTGTTGGTGTAAGCTTGATCTCTGTAATTACATGGGAATTTGTAAGAACAGATTATTGTACGGCTAAAAAATATATTTAGAACAAATCACTCGTTAGCAAGTGCTAATTTTTATCCAATTTGCTTATTTGAGGCTTTGAAGTGAATATGAACAATTGAGAAGATCAAGTTTGGTGGCAACAAGGAAGAGTTTCATGTCCAGACAAGCTATAGTCAACCTACCAATCAGGATAATGGGGAAGTGAGAGTGAGACAGTGTCATCAATCCAAATATATATATACACACACACACACGCACACGCACACACACAACTGAAAAAGGAGTCACGGTGAAACAATTCAAAACACCAAACGTGCACTTGATCAACAGATTAAGACCGCAACACTATTATTGTAGCAGGAAGAAAAGCCCTGGTAATTTGGTGATTTATCAGCTACTGTGTGTTTGTGCTGCGTGCACATGCATGAGTGGAGAGCGAGTCATAGCTGAGAGTCATAGAGGCATTTAATGTGGAATGAGCAGACATGTCTGCACATTTAGTTGTCATTTTTGAAGCATATACAGTACAAACATGCACATGTGCACAGACAGAGAAAGAGAAGCATGCAGACACAGCCCTTTGATGAAACACCTGTCAAAATCAGATCTTCAGCAGTCAAACACTGACTTGCATTAACAGTCCTGGATTCAGTTTTCAATGTACAGAAAAGTCCAAACATAGCCGTGTATTATTCTTGATTTAGTACAGTGCAAAGGAGTTGAAAACCAGTCCCATATGGAGGAAAAGGTGCTCGGACAAAAGAATCCTGCTCATGTCTGACAACAATTCTGTCCACCTCCAGTAAGTTACAAATGTCAAACAATGTTAGCCGTGATTTCTGATGAATAAATTTTTTCCCAAACATTGTGAGAAGTTGTTTGTAAAGGAGATGTCAACAAGAATTACTGCAGAAAGTAACTCAGGAGGTGACGTCACGATTCCATATTTTCCACTCTCTGTGCTCTCCGCTCCTGTGCCACATGGTTCAGGATCCTGACCTGCGGTGACCTCCAGATCCCCATTTTCCTCCACAAACACAGATGTCACCTGGAGCCCGAACTCTGACCTCTTACCTCTCCCACTGATTTCAGACAGAGCGCCTCAGCTGGTTCACTTTACACCAGATGTTCTTACCCCACTCTGTGCATTGACCTGTGTCACACTGCAGCTCTAGTGACCCAAAAGATAACCAACACACTGTCTGGGTTTACATCTTGACCCGTGAATTATCATCATCTGCTCATTTTTCCCAAACAGGGAAGCTTTGTTAGATGTTCAAACATCACCTACGTATTTCTCACGGATTCTTTCCGTTGCTTAATGATATGTTTTGCTCTTGGAAGGTAACTGTTATGTCATCTAGGTTAAGACTGGACTGACATTGAAATGGATGCTTATATTTTGTTCTTGCTGTAAAAAAAACATGTGGCAACATGCGTCAACTTCGTTTTCAAATATATACATTTCAAGAGGAAAATAACAGAAGATAATAAAAAATAAAATGTTTTTTCTGTTCTTTATCCAGCAATACATTTCCTTCTTTTGCTGAATTACAACTCAAATGAACAAGTACGTTCTTACAGCTTACCACATTATGGGTAATATTTTGACATGTGGCTGTACTGTGGTATCCATGGGGTTTTGACAGTGTTACCACTAGCACGGCACAAAATGACTCTACAAATATCCATCATTTTGTACCCACTTTGTTGTTTTTGGAAAGTGATCTGCCCTCTGAGGTGAATAAATAAATAATATAGGATATAATGAACTTGCTGAATAGATGCCTCAACCCTTACTTTCTTACAGCTACAGGGACATATTGTACTTTAGGACACAAAATCCTGTGCAGTGCATTGTGTTGAGGTAATAATGGGAGGCTTTGCAGGGTCATTGAAATTATATTTTGAAATTAACCATGTCTTTTCAATGATATTTGTGTTTGTAACCTCTGTAAGCAGGTTTTAGGCCCCCAGGTTAAACACAGTGAAATTGACAGTCCAGGTGTGCTGTTGCAGCCTCTCCCCTGCCCAGGTGTCCTATACAACACTGCAGTCTAGACAGCTAACACTTTTCTATCTTTATGTGTTTACGGGGTGGATTTTCTTCCTGTCATAATCTGAGTGTGTACAGTCTCCTGGATGTGCATGCCTGTTGAGGTGATGGCTTTCACGTCTCCATACTGGAGAGCAATGAACATCTAGCATTTTGAAATCTGACACTAATATGTTGACTGCTGAGGTGTTTTGAAGTTGGCAGATATTTATAATTGTATAACAAAGATAATTTCAGAGGCAAAGGTAGGATAAGTATTTATCAATGAATGAATGCACCCGTACATCTGTGAAAATGCATATTCGTAAATGTATCTATGTAGCTAGAGATAAAACTCTTGACAAAGTACATTAAAAATCACGGGGTCTACTGATGTAATACTGTCTTAACTAACCCTAGTACTAATGGGTTGTTTAGACTTTGTTTGATTTTTTGTATTCCCAAACTAAAATATGGTCATTTTCAACCACTGTTAAACACAGCAAGCTTAACTTCTACCTTACAACTGTCATGTGCATCTGGCCCATATGATTAAGACTGACTAGAGTGAGCTAGACTAGATTATAATGACGATTTCATGTTTTTGTTTTGGCAAAAAAACCCAATAACAGTTCAGTTCAGCATTTGCTCAAGAGTAACTCATCAATATAATAATAATTATATAAACCCCCCCCCCCTCTCTCTCCCTCTCTCTCTCTCTCTCCCTCTGTCTGTCTCTCTTTCTCTGTCTCTCTCTCTCTCTTTCGGTCGCTCACATACACACACGCACACACACGTACATGCACACACAGGTGCTAACATAGGGAAAGCTGTAATTCAGCTTCAAAGGGAAACTTGAGAGGGTCATGAATAATCACAGACATCTTTGTCTGCAAGGGAAAACAGCACTGTCCATCTGCCCTCTATACACAGACATACACTAGTTTATATGGCTGAGGCTGTTTTTAGCAATGCCATTTGGTGATCTTATATTTTGAAGAATATAATATATAACCATTTCCATATTAAACTTCAACCTAAGTTACATATATCATCCATCTCTGCAATGCAAAAAGAATAAAAAATGATTTGACATTTTTTGTGGATAATAATATTGAACAGGTCACTGAAACTGTATGACAAATTCCCCTTAAGTCCCTAAGCTTCTGGCTCATTCTGCATGTCTGACAGACAGGTGAGCCCGCAGCGGAGCCAAGATACACTGTAAACAGACTTAAATGTAGACGGCTAGCTAAATGGTAGCAGTGGTATTGGGAAAAGGACCTGCTCTGCATTGAAAATAATCAATCTTCTACGCAGAAGTTTTTAAGCTGTTTAAAGCTGACTTGCTGAATACTTATCTAGCCTTCAAAATGGTATTAAACGCACTTTCTCATGTTTGCCAGATTGTTCAAAAAGTGTGAGACAAGACATATGTGGTAGATCTACTGGTAGATATGCTGTATATTTGGTGTGGTGCATCATTTGTTGCTATGTTGTTGGCATTGCAGCCTGCAGCACCTGTCAGTCAACGACAGAACAGTCGTAATGAAATGTTTTGATTGGCTATACGCTACTTCTATGTAGAGGGCTTTATTGTATGTGCAAAGCCAATGAGTGCCTTCATGAAACCAGCAAATATAAAACGCTATTTTCTTCTGGTGAATCTTCTTATTTTCCTTCTTAAGAGGACACAGGACATCAGCTTTATATAGCTGAGCTGTACAGCGCAAGGCCACAAAATATATGCATTTAAATTTCAGCTCAACTTTAAGAGAATGTGCTCTGAATTATCTCGTGTTAACCACATGGACAAAGTACAGTATCTGCTGAGATGTCGTGGAAGATATATAGCCAGACTGCTGCAGCTTTCTCTCTCCACTTCCTCTGTGGACCCACACAGAGGTGATGAAAACGCAGTCAGCTCCCCTCCGGCACACACTGGCAGCAAAATTGAAGCTCGTAAACAATTTAGAACATTTACTTTTGCACAGAACAGAGCACCTTTCCCTTGAGATAGCTGTACTCTCTGGCCTATGCTGAAAGTTTTCATACGTTTTCCTATCCAACACAGATGTACACGCAATACTGTTGAAGCAGACAATGTACAGATTTGTGATAAAAATATGAGGTGACTTGTCCAACATTTTTTTTCTTAACATATTTTTCAGATTCAGATCAGATCAGATCAGAATAACGCAACACATGCAACTTTGCTGATCAAATTATTGCGCCTTAAAGCCGTTGGTGT
Organism: Chaetodon trifasciatus; assembly: GCA_037975065.1. Classification (NCBI taxonomy): domain Eukaryota; kingdom Metazoa; phylum Chordata; class Actinopteri; order Chaetodontiformes; family Chaetodontidae; genus Chaetodon; species Chaetodon trifasciatus. The sequence goes on from JBBMOE010000009.1 coordinate 2,867,775, forward strand.
ATAATGTTTGTTTGTTTGTGCGTGTAAATGTTGGTCTGCTGTGACATTCCTCCCCTGTCAAAGCCAGAAAGGAATTCCCTGGTAGGAGTGGCAGGCATGAGGTCTGTGTTTAGCACACACATTTGCATGCACACACACACACACACACACACACACACACACACACACACAAAATTACATGTAAATCTACATCTGAGAGTATTAAACGTTGATCAGCTGCACACATGCAAACACCAGGCCCCACCCAGACACAAGGATAACCTCAGCAGCATACTTCATGTTGGACATTGGAGCTCATCAGAATCTACAAGTCCTTTAAGGGTGGTGTAACATGAGCGGAGTGGAAGACAGATAGAAAAAGAGGGGGAGAGACAGACAGACAGAAAAAAAAGGGAGAGAGGGAAAGAGAGAAAGAAGGTAACCTGATGTCCCAGGAGTTTTCTCCACAGTGAACTGTTTCCCATTGAAGTTTGGAGAACCCCCTTTTTTTCTAATCCTCACCTTTATTCTCTCCCTCTCGCTAAACCCTCTCATCTTCCATTCCCTCTCTCCATCCATACATACCTGGAAAACTACTGCATCTGACTGAAAATGTTGAAAGACAGCACAAATTTCACATTCATCACCCAACTAGACTTTTGTTAGTGCCTCCTGTGTCTGGTAGTCAGCTGGAATTTTTCTCCCCCCAACAGAGGACTAACTGGCTGCTGCTGAGCTCAATCTTAATTTAGAGACCCCACTTTCACTTAATGACAGGTATGAAGAAAACCTTAGTGTGATACTCCAGAGAGAGACTCCTCTCTCTGTTCCTCCATGTCTCTGTCATATATGCACGCACACCCCACACATTAACACCATGTTTAATTAGACTTTTCAAAGAACAAGGTAGGACTCACCACCCTGTTAATGCTCCTACTCTTCTCTTTCCAGTGAGTGACAACTTCCAGATAAAGTCTGCTATATTCCACCTCACTCTCTCCAAGCAAAGGGCAGAATTATCCCAAACTCCAAATCCCGCTCCTGCTTTTAAAGCTGTGAATCCAGGTCTTTGGCCATTCACTTCTGTCTGTCTCCCTCCCACACTCTTTGGGAAATGGATTGTTCTAAAAGTTTAGCAAGAGGAGTCCCAAAGCTGCTCCCTCCCTCCTGTGTGGCTCACTGCAGGTCCTAGTGCCTACCCTTTCCACGTGCTCCGTGGAAGGAAAAAAAAAAGAAATTGCACAGCTGCTCGTAATTTACACCTAGCCGCTGTTATTCATCCTCTCCCTCCATTCACTGTTTCATCCACGTTTGCCTCTTTCACGCAAATCAGTGGAAATAAACTTTCACTCTGGGATTATTCAACCTCTGCTCATTTGAGACTTGACGTCATAGTGAGGTCAGGCTTTGCCTTGTGCAGTGAAAGTTTCCCAAGTCATTGTTGTTCCACACCTGAGTCATTGTGAGCTTGGCATAGATATCCTTGGGTATGGACTCAGCCATGTGAGGTCAAACCACCACCGTCCTTGGTGCAGAGGATGTTCACGGAGGCAAGCTCAGTCAAACAACTCTTCAACCATTTTCAGAAATATGTTGATCTTGTAGATGCGCGCACGCGTTTGCAAAGCAAACACTGAAAATGTGCACAGTTCAATAAAAGTCATGGACTTACAAGAATAGAACTTTGATGGTCTGTTGCAACAAGGAATTCATCCCTGCCACTTGCTCAATGGCAAAGGGAGAAAAAATGGAAAATGGAGTCAAACCATGCAACAATGATATCCCCTCACCCTGGGTAGAGATCAGCCACACCCTGCATTCAGCTGGGCCTCCAGGCTCCAGTATCACAACAGTCCCTCTCTGACATTTCTCTCTTGTTTATGCATCTTTATTTTCCTGTCTCTGCGTCTTTCCTTCTCACCCTCTTTCTGCTTCTATGCATTTCTCTCTTTCACAGCTTCTCTCTGACCTGAACCGTATCGTTGTCAGAGCCCCTGGCGCTGAGCAGACAGACATCCCACCCTTCTGCTCCGACAGACAGAGGGGGGAGAGAAAGAGAAAAATGAGAGAAAGGAAGGATTGTGTGTCAGTGTCATCCCTTTCTCCTCCTCCTGGGAAAATGGAAATTCCTTTTGCTTTGAGCTGAAACACTGATGTTGTTTTGGTGTTGATGAGAAAACTTCATTGGGTGCAAATGGGCCCTAGAAGACATAACACAGGTGAAAACTTGAGAAGGGTCTCACTCTGCTCTGACCCCAACTGACGAGTTCAAACCCAAGTGGGCATTTCCCTAAAGCTGGCGAGACCTGAGGCCCCGTGCGTAACATTTTCTGATGTGTGTGTGTGTGTGTGTGTGTGTGTGTGTGTGTGTGTGTGTACAAGCTTGTGTCACTGTCAAAACTGCTTTGGCCCTTGTTATCGAGTCTGAAAGGGAAAACCCCAGTCAGTGGAACTCTGACCCTGCACCCCACTCTGGGGTTGGTTAAGGGCGAGAAATGCTGAGAAGGGGTGAGCACTTTGGGCTGGGAGGGTGCAGAGGAGGTCAAGAGAGCACCAATATCCTCATATTTCAGGCATTTCTGATGCTGCTTCGGAAGACCTGCGTGACCTTGTTTCAGGCCGAGATCTAAAAGCAGGTGATTGAAAAAATGGTTGTTGATCGGGTTTCTCAAACGTCTGTGTTTTGTTTACAGACATGTTTATCAGTGTTCAGTAATGACAATGAATTTGTTTGTGTTTACTAAAAAAAATAAGAAATTTAACACTTCCTTCTCATAAACATGAACACAAGGCTGTTTGTGGTTTTGTCAGGGTTTGGTGCTCTAAAATGCACTGCTAATAATTGTTACAGTGTATGTGCATGTGCATGTGCATGTGCATGTGTGTGTGTGTGTGTGTGTGTGTGTGTGTGTGTGTGTGTGTGTGTGTGTCATTATAACTGGGATGAGTCACAATCCAACCCTAATGTGTGGTCTTCAATTTACAGCTCTATAAATTCCAGTGAATGCCTGCAAAGACCTCAAGCCTTGTTCTGACACCACCACCCAGTGCATAGCTATCATAATGCATTCTGCAAAATAATGCACAATCGTCAGTATTTGCATGGTTTAAGACAATGTGTCATAGAGCACCCGTACAGCGAACCAGCGTAAGAACCACATTCATTTTCAAACACTTAACAACAGGCTAATCCTTAGCCACGCTTGATATGCGTCTCAGTTACATCTGAGGGAAGCGGTTGGACAGGTTTCTCCCTGGCACAGAGATGCTGTTCAGGGACACACAGACCTGCTGAAACAGACAGCCACGCTTGTGTTGAAGCACACATCCCCATTCATCTCAATCATTACAAGAATGATGTTACACTTCTCTAAACTTTAGCGTCATTTGTCTGTGTTTACGAAGATCCTCAGTCATTCAAATGTTGGGATATCAAGTCGAAGGCAAGCCTGACATTCTGGGTTCGAGTGTTTACTCAAAGCATTGAAAATGTACGTTTAAAAAAGTCATCAACACTTCTTTCCAGTCTTCCAATTTATTCTCGATAACTCATAGACCACACAAATCTGAAGTACATAATTTGGACACCAATAGGAACGTTTAATGATACATGTGAAATGAACAAATTTAACATAGCCATGGCTTGCAGAAATGTACAATGTCAGCTTTTCATTAGCGGCTGGGCTGTTTGTGCATCATTTCCAGTACAACTTGCTTCTAATGGTGGCTTTTTTTTCCATTGCCCTTCAAATGACTAGTAGAAAGACTTCAAAAGAAGAAATATCATCTGGTTTCCGGTGTGGTCACATAAGCTACCTTTTAAATTCAGCACTATGCGCTAAAAGATTAGGTATATGACGCATGTGTGAAGGATAAGATTTGAGCAAAGTGTCCCTGCAGAATGAATGTGCAAGCACACATTATATAACAATAATGAAAATCTTCACTACGCTAATACATCTGAGCTCGGACATGACTCGTTATCCATTTTCTCCGTACTTAATGGCCATTATGAGATCACACACAAAACTCTAGTCAATAATTGATGACACATCTGTCCTCTAACATTTCCCATAGCATTCATTCTTTCTTTTCCTTAATGGCAAGTGAAAACCTACGCCAAAGCATCCGTCATTGATTGAGGCTTTCTGGCCCAGTTATGCATATGTCACAGGGAAGGTGGATGAATGGCTTAATTTCACCTGCACCTTTGTTGACTGTGTGTGCCTATGGTTGTATGCGTGTCTTCCTGCGAGGCAACTGAATGGCTGTTTCTCGGCGCATTGTTGAGTTAGAGGGCTCGTCCTCCTACACCCTCATCATGGCCTTGCGCTGACGCATCCCAGAAGCCTCTTCACTCATTGACTCTTCTGTCCCCTTCCTCCCACGGCCTCGCTGGGCAGAATCCAGCTATTGTCCCACCACGCGGTGTACACAGGCTAGCAAACAGCCCGCCTCACACTCGCCGTGCACAATATGTACAGATGGATTCCGAGCAACGGCGAAGCATACCTGGGCCTATAGAAAAAACGTGCTGTACATCATTTGCTCACAGAATATCAAGACGTTTTTCACAAGCTGAGGAGTTTTCCAGTTGTTCCCACAGTTTGCCCTCCAACCCTAATCTCCTCTCAGTGGAAACCGAACACTTCATTAAACCCAAAGTCTCAGTGTGTTTATGTGTGTCTGTGTCTGTTACTGTGGTTCTGTGTGCTCGGTAAGTAAGTGTATTAACCTTTAGCCTCTCTCACCATTGTTTCTGTGATATGCCCCACTGCTACTGAAACCCGTTCCCAGAGATTTCGGCAAAATGTTAAATCTACCAACATCTTGTCTTAATTTCACATCTGGGTCAATGCCAAAGTTAAGGGATGAGAGCGAGATCATGTGCTGTTATGCATCCCACAGCTGGACTCCTTGTTATGTCATATGACTTGACTAGTTGAAAATGTATTTTCTAATATGAATGATAAACTCTCTCATATAATCAACATGTTTAATACATATATCTTCTCACCTTCTTAACTCTAACCTTTGTTATGGTTAGTTCTTTCCTCTGGATTTATGGATTCACTTGGCCAGTCTGTCTTTGTAATGTTCTTTTACCCTCGGAAAAATAGATAAAACAAGAAAAAGAAAATCTATGACTGTATATTCATGGTTACCAGTGTCCGAATAGCCAAACACTACAGCAAAGTTTTTAGCGGCTGGCTGTTGCTCGCACACAGGGGGCATTGTGTCCTGTAATGGAACCCTAGCCTCAGGGTCTGTTGCTTCACAGCTCACAACTCATAGACATTTAGACTTAGATCTCTGCCTCAAAACACATTGTTGCGGTTGCATATCCTTCAAAAGTGCGTACAGTATATTACCCATATAGACTGATAAAAGCAGTCACAGACGGGAGCCACTAATGGTTTTCATGAAGTCATATAAATCTTGGGGAAAACCCAGGATGCATGGTTCTGCATACAGTATCTCCCATGTGGAATAAATGCAAAGAAATGGAACCAACTATGAACAGGAAATCACTTGGCTCACGTCCTCAACCACATATCAAAATCTGTTTTGTGGTTAATTTTCCAGAAGCAATCATGTAGTCATGCCCAAGATAGTGCAAGGACAATGAACCTTACTCATAATTTTTAATAAAATCCAATTTACATCACTTCTTCCCACAAACTCCTCTCATCTCTGATTTTCTTTTTTTTCCCCCCCAGAAATTATTGTCACATGAATTCCATACTTATGAGCCATGGTCTCATGAGCTTCTGCTTTTTCCTAAAACGTGAAACTTTTGTGACTCATATTCTACCTCAGCACGTCAGAACATGTCCTCTGATGTCTACACATTATGCTACACTGATAATTATTTCCTCTCAATTTGTCAAAGAATTTTTCCCATTCACTTCATCTCCATTTTTGAGGTCAATAACGCCCTGTAACTTATGACTGCACAAGCAGTTACCTGCTCCTTTGTGCTGTTGCCAGTAAACACTGAGTATCATACAAAACACAAACAACATGTGACAACCATCAAAACTATTTTTAAAATCACACACTGCAGATATCTTTTTTCATATCAACGTATCTCTCTGTATTTTCCACACTGATCAGTGCAGGACTGAGAGTGTCTGGCTTGTCATCTTTGTAGAGCATTTAGCAACTAAAAAGCCAGATATTTCCCTCAGGAATTGGTGGAGACCAAAACAGAGATAAAAGAAGAGTGATTATTAAACTTAGATTCTACAACTGCACACAAACCTAACTGAAAATGAACATTAATGTTGCTCCAATCAGCTTGATGTCAAAATAGACAAGTATTTACTAAGATGTTTGCCATGTCATCATTGACACTGTTGTGGATGCTTCTCGCTGAAAATCAATGAATACAGCCCAAAATGAAATACCAAAACAACTGAAAAAATGTACCCTGTACACATAAATATGCTGTAAGTCATAATGGCTGTCTCAGAGGGTCAGATATAGCATATTTCCAAAACATATACAATACATATCTTTACATTAATAAGACCAGTGTCAGAGACATCATCTCGTTAGATTCCCCTCTATCTTTTTCTTTCTTTTTTTTCCTTAGCAAATAGGAATCAAATGTCCCAACTTGATGTCTTGATGTGATTTTATGCTACGAGATTCACCTGAAAGTTGAGGTGTGCATCCCTCACCCTCACAATGCTCATAAATCCATCTCTGATACAGCCCGTGAAAAAACAGGAAATGCTCCATTAATTTACTTTGTTAAAATTTTCAACTCACCTTGACTTTAGGCCTGTGAAAAAACAGGAGACGCTCCATTTACTTCATTTGTTAAACTTTTCAACTCACCTCTGATTTTACACGGCTGATACAGCTTCCACTTGTTCACCGGGTGCTTAATATCTTGTGAGCACGTGGCTTGGTCTGTAAATGTCTGAATAAAGCTGTAAAGTACATTTATTTAAGAATAAAAGTCAAACGCCTGAATGACAAAAAAAACAAAACAAAACATAAACAACATCATTTCAACAGCTAACTTATTCCATGTCTGAAAAGGGCTTTTGCCATTGCTCACAAAGTACTTTGATTTTTTTCTCATGTTTAGCTTTGCTTTTGTTGCCTCTCACTTTCAAAGACCGCCTATTTTGTATTTCAGTATAGCTGTATACACATAGGCGTTGTCTGTTATATACTAATCAGCTTTTGCTGTCAGATGACTGTGCAGGTGCATGACGACAGTTGATGAAAGAAGTTTGCACAAGGCTGGCAGAGAAGTGTCATGAAACCTGACGTGAACAAAAAATAAACAGCCTGAATGTTTATGACTGTTGTCATTAAGTGAGATTTGCATAATAGTTACTATACTGTGAAATCCAATAATAACAGTGTCATGAATCATTTCCTTGACCTCAAGTTGTAAAGTTTCCTAAAGATATAATTACATTGTCAAATATAAAAGCAGTGGAAAGTTTTTCAGCATTTGGTAACAACACGACATTTGACAGCTTCATGTGAAACTTTAATTTACACGGAACTTAATGGCACACCCATTCAAAAGGTTAACAGCTTCTGTGTTGGCACCATTGGTCCAGTCACCTTTTTATCTTAATGCTGTTATGATATGGCCACACCTATTATGTGATCAGGACTACTGAAAGCCAAAATAGGAGATTACACAGACTTGTTGGAAGCAACATAAAGCTGACAAAAGGTTTATCACATGGAATCACCTGTGTTTTAATGAGATTAGAATAAGGTTTGAATAACGTTGGCTTTACTCCTTGGAAGCCCCACAATGAGTTTCTTGAAGGGTTAAACCGGGTCACCTGTACATCAAGTGTCCTGGTGCATTTGTCCAAGGGCAAGAATTTTTCTGTTGGGTCCAAACTTTCAACTAAAACAATGTTTCTAGACCTAATTAGCTTATGCCTGTTTGGTATTGTTTACTATGTCATTTTTATGAGCCAATATCAGTGTGAACAGACAAAACATGAACAATCCATAATGTTAACTAGATACTGAACTAGAAAATACTCTCAGACCTCCATCAAGGAGGCAGTCAGTGCTCAATACAAACCCACAGTTCAACTACAAATGAATGGGTCCTCATCTCAGCAATAAAGCCTGTCTTCAGCATCCCAGGAAGCAAACACAAATGCTTAGTTTGAGACTCACTACAACAGTTCGCCAGTATAAATAAGCCCAAGTGACGGCCCTTGTGTCTAATAGACAAGCTTAGTGATTCTCTGACAAATCCAGAGTTACCTCCCACAGTCTGACCAGTGCACTGCTGTCGGCTCCAGGAAATGGCCAGCCGGGGAGCTGTGCGGTTTGATGGCGGGTCCATGGAGTAGAGACGATGAAGCTGGAGAAGAATCTGATTCTGTAGAACAGATGAACTATGAATCATGGACTTTTTGGCTCGTTGCCAGAGGTTGCCGAAGTAATCAGTGATCACTCTCTGAATGGATTAGATCTCTTCCACTGATGAAGAGTGGAAGATTTGCACATTTTCTGAATTCATTTATATTCTGTGGGCAGACAGGAAGCTTTGGTGGCTTTTTGTGTACCTATGATCATTGTTTACATAACAAAGGGCATTCCTTACAGGGCGGGAAACAACCATAATTGGAAAACTGTTGGCTGTTCATACTCAACACATATGAAATTATTTTATGACAACCTTATGACACCATGGAGATTCCAGGGTGTTTCCACCTATGACTAATCTGATTAGTTTTACAACCAGGTGAAAGCCGTGTGAGAACCCTGAGGGTGATTACTGTACTTTGTTGGAATGCATAGGAGAGAGAATAAGATTGGTATGCTTGTTCGACAACCATACTCTTGAGGAAAAGCTTCACTACCACCCCCACACACCTTTAGGCATTACCCCTACCTCTAACCAGCTGTCAAAAAACACTCCCATTCTGTGAAGGAATGTGTTGTCACATCTCAGTGGCATCACATCCAAGGTGTTCTAAGTCTAAGGAGCACATAACTGGGTTGCAGGTATGCGTGCTTGACAAAAATCAGAAATGCTTAACATACAATTATTTCAAAACATGCTGTGGATTTTATTTTATTGAGTGAGTGAATGTTGCAGGTGCATATTGACTTGAAGGTAGAGCAAGCATAATGCAGAGCCTCCCTGGGGTGGAGTTAAGAGCAAAGCTGCAGTCCACTGAATTTTGGGGTCTTTAATGGATTGGAGACATCACAAAAAACACTTTGCAGCTTGAAGGAGACTCCACAGTGAGAGAAAGGAATGTGCTTAAAGCAAGCGGGAAAGTGCCTGTTTATATCCTCTGTATATCTTCGTTCCAACAAGTATTATGGGATGTAACAATATCAAAAACTCATGGTACGATAGTACCTTGATATTATGGTCAAAATACAATATCTATCATGATATTTTAAAAAGAAAGAAAAATTACTTGAGAACATGCCCCTTATTGATAAATTAGTGGATACAGGATTTTTTATTCATATAATTTTTTTTGACTTGAAGTGCTTCTGTTTTCCTTGTGTCTTGTGTTTCCTTCCTCTGTCAGCTCAGCTGTGCTAGTTGAACTGCGGTGAAAATACGTTGCTACATGCCTCACTTGACCAAGCAGACGGCTGGCATGGCCTATGTTCAAACCTGCCGGTGAAGCAAGGTTTTAAGTGCTTCAAAACACTTCATGTGCGGGGACAGTCCGGCCTCTGTCACTGCTACATCCATATTTCGTGCATTGTCAGTAATGACAGCAATAAACCATGTTGAGCTTCCTCTCCAAAACAGCAGATTTAAAAACCTCAGCTACGTTGAGTCCAGTGTGTGATTGGAGAAGAGGCCACGTGTGTTAGACAAGATTTTTCAGTTCCCATTCGCTGGTTATGAGCTGTACTGTCTTATAGCTCTGAGTAGCTTGTGAAGTCCAACTGTCTGTAGTTAGTCACATGAGTTCTGCTTCTCTGAGGCTCCGTGTCACTTTAGCTTTTGTCTCTTGGTACAAAGCTGCTGTAACTGTGTGACTAAAGTGTGGCCTTGGTGGACTTGTATCTTTTGGCTGCAACATGTTCACTGACGTCTGAAATCCATTGTTGTTGACCACAGAAAACGTCCTTAAGCCTTTGGCTGTATATTCACCAAAGCATTGTGTCATTTCTTCAGCTCTATGACTGTTATGTGGGCTCCAAATGCTTCTTCCAGGCTCCTTTGTCCTGGCTGAAACTTTGTTGTTGTTGTTGTTGTGATTCGAGCTTTTCTGGATGGCAATGTGCCAAATGACTTCTCATGTTTGATGTGTTTCCTGTAGCGTAGTTGACCGTCATCCAGCAGTATTTGCAAGGTAATTTGCGTTTGTCAGTTTCCTTTTCACCATTGTCAGTTCTTGTAATGGGAAAAGAGAAATACCACCACACATCAGATCTAAAAGTCAACGGAGCATCCTCACTCTTTTTTTCCCTCCTTTCCCTGTGTGCCATGTTAGTATCTCCTTGTGTCTGTCTTTGTGTGTGTGTGTGTGTGTGTGTGTGTGCGCATGTGTGCGTGTGTGTGCCTGGACTGGGCGTTTCCATGCAATCTTGGTTCACCTACACCTGCTCTCTGTGCCAATCAGCCACGACAGCTGCAGCCAATCCACAGTCATTACCCAGAGGATAAAAATCCACATCTCCTCACCAGATTGTTGAGCTCACTAACCTGCTAACATGTCTTGGTCACTTTGCTCTCCTTGTGCTTTGTGTGTGTTTGTTTGCGTGAGTCCAGGCAGGACAAGTCAGTAAAATCACTGATTCATATGTCAGGACCCTATCAGGAGAAAATAGCATTGATATAGGACAATTCTCCAAACCCCAGATTATGATAAGCGATGTTGTTTTTTAAGTCCAGTGCAAACTTTTTTATAACTCAAGTCAACTCAGGGCAATGTAGCAAAAGGCACTTCCAGTTTGTGAGGCACAAGCTAACCCCCTTCAGGTCTTTTCAAGGAATTTGTGTCCAACAACAAAAATATAGAATATTGCTAGCTGAGTCTTTTAATTCAACAATGGTATGATTGAGCTAAACAACACCTACTTACTGATTTGATGAAGATGTCCATGTAAAAACTAAGACAACCACTAGACATTGTTTAATAAATCATGAGATGAGCCTGGGAAGGACATTGCACAAGAGTTCGACTCCAGAAGGGCTTTTGTCCCTCACACAAACATATTGAAAACGAACAGTGTGTTTGAGGGTTTTATGGGCTTTTAGGCTCGTTCCTTTGTCCTGAGCTGTCCTTTGGTATGCTTAGACAAAAAGAGATCAGTGTCAGACTGAGCCTGAAAGAGGGATTAAATGGTAAATACCAACAGAACACACAAAATGTAATGGGCATGAGCTCAGCAGCTCGCTCTGGAGCCACCAAGAGACTGGGATAAATTGTAAGTAAGGACAAATAATTCATATCCCCACCAGTACACACTTATACACAATTAAGAGACACACCAGATCAACCATACCCAAGCTTCAAGACCATGTTTGTCATTGTTTAGATCTAACCAAAGCACAGAGTTTACTGGAAAGGTCCTGGACATAGTGAATTACTGACATAAACAGCGGCATCTGTAATATTAAGAATTTCCCCTGAACTCTTTGGTTAGATGCTCTTGATGCCGCTGCTGCTTTAAAAACATGTACTTCAGATAACTCTTGAGTGTTTCCAAACAAACAGATGAATCAACTATTCTTATACTACATAAGTCTTCTGGTGAAATCAGAAAAATGTTGTCTTCCTCTTCCAGTCTTCTTGCAAAGACCGTAATTTAGGACGCCTGTCTTTTGTCAGTATAATATTACTGCTATCATTATGTCCATTTTCTAATCAAATGGAATCGGTTTCTCCAGGATTTAAAGGACCATACCAGTGGTTTTGAATGTTTAAGTTCAGGTTCCAGTAATTAAGGTTCAGTTCTGGATATTTCCCAAAGCATACAGCCATATTTGAGCTTTTGTGATATTTGTCTGCATTTGTTGTAATTTTCAAAATGTTGTGGGATTGGTTAGCAGGGCAGATGTCCAGCCTGTGCATTTGCAAGGGAGCGCTGAAATCAGGACGTTTCACAAGTGTAGATTCACCCATCACATTGTTGCCTTGCTCTAAGTCCTCAAACAGCAACAATCCCGACAGCTGTCTATCTATTTACAGAGGCTGGTGTTCTGGTTAATCAACTGAAGGGGAACCAGTATTTTCCAGTGCAAACTGTTAGTTGTTGCAACAGTTCTGTAGAGTGTGTAGTACTGTGAGTATAGTCATCTTCTTGTTGGAGCTCCTTGTCTTGATATTTACTGTTATTGTTGCTGTTTTTTTGTAAGAACATTGCTACTCTGCAGTTCCTTCATTGCTGACTTAAGTTGCTAGTGTGCAGGGTTTTCCAGATCATCCAATGCTGCACATCTGAGTTCAACTAAAACTGTCTTTCACTCTGAAGCATACCTGTCAACATTGGGATTTGAAAATAAGGGGAATTTTCTGGTGCTCCTCCTGGGCCTTCCCACCACCCTTACCACTGTCCACTTACCCCTTACATTTAGACAAGAGTGCATACAGTTATTCCCAAACTCACCAAGAGGCAACCACTAGCTTTAGAATATGAGTTACTACTTTAAGTGAAAATAGTTAGTGGGTTAGAATCAGATTCCTAGTTGAAAGTACAATGCTGTTAAAGTTTTTCCAATCATCACAGCGTTTGAATGTAATGTCATGTAAAGCTGAATAGCGAAGCTCTCTTGTCAGACCTTCATTCCAGCACGTGAATGCACCACCAGGAAAGATTCACAGATCACTCCAAGAATATTAAAACTCAAATATTAGGCAACTTCAACAAAAAAAACAGGGCAGATTTGTGTTTCATTGTGGTGCATAAGCTATGTCCAGCAAGTCATAAGGTCACTGAATCCTCTGTGTGTGGCAGCTTGCAGTAGTTACATGACAGACAGGAGGGCTGGGACGGGTCTACAAGGCTTGGTTACAGCCATAAACAAAAACACAGAACACAGGATACACCTACTGCCACACAGTAGCTATCAGCTTCTTCAAAAAAGCATCTGCTGAAGTCATTACAGCTTCACAGTGAAGGATGGACAGAACGAGAAGGGCTGGAAAGGGAACAGGAAGAAGTATGGAGTGAGAGAGCAATGAGCAAGAGGGCGTTTGGTGACAAGGTCTTTTATAAAGGGCTAAAGGAAGCTCTAAGCCATAAAACACAAATGAAGAAAATACTATGTGTATTGGATTGGGTTTCAGGCATGTCATTTGTTTGGTGCTGCGAAGCATCACAGAGAGAGCTTCATTGAGTTCAGGGACTTCTCCAACGCAGGTTTTCACGATATGTCAGCTAACAAAGACTAGCTGTGACAGAAGGTCGAGCACAGAGAACATCTTGAAGCATCACAGCACTATCATGACGCATAAACATGAGGCTAATCCTGCTAAATTGATGGGATAAATGGATAAACATAAATCAACAGAGTCTAGAAACCAATAAAAGTCTCACATAGTTTCATAGTTTCAAATGGTTCAAATAGTTTCATGCAGCTGGTCTGTCAGCATGCAGGTGGAAATATGTAAACTCATTCATTCTTTTGTGTGCGTGAAGTCAAGTCTGACTACTTTGGTCTAGAACTACTGTTGAATGTGTTGGCATAAGATTTTTGACAGACAACTGGTGGAGCCTACTGAATGTGGAGCTGTAGCTTGTGGATGTTTTCACCTTGTCTGCATGCTGCACTGTTCCAGTGGGTGGTGTGTGTGTGTGTGTGTGTGTGTGTGTGTGTGTGCTGGTGGTCTTATTGCTCTTATGTAGATTCTTCTACAGCCAATCTCCTTACCCACCATAGCAAATCAAGTGAATCTGTAACCAAACCGAAACTGAAATGTATCTTGGGTCTAAGATATTTTGAAGAGCCCCAGATGTTGATACTTTCAATACTAAAACAGAGATCAGCATCATAAATTGCCCACTTAGGAAAAGGTTACGTGTTACACCTGCAAATCTAATATTCCCATCAGCCTCAGCTGTGCTGTGTTTAGTGCTTATTGGCAGCTGTTAGCGACACACTACACAAAGACGGTAAACATTATATGAGCATATGAGAATTTAATTCTAAGCATCACTTTACATCCTCAAAAAATCAAATAAAGTGCCTGACTCCTTTTTCACCCCATTTTATTACTTTCTCTTCCCTGACCAAACTTTTCTCAGCAAGGCAGGATCACAGAACACAGACATTACCTCAGTAGTGATCCATTGGTGTGCTATTCACTTAGTCACATCCTGATTAACTCTAATAGTTTAAAATATGCTACTTTTGGAACTTCTGTAGATACTCACACATACTGAGCCCAGTACTAATCAGTATTAATGTATAATTGCGATGTATTACAACCTGGGTTTCGCGGTTTTGACCATCATTCCTGTTGTTAATAATAAAATTGTACATACCAAGTTAATTGCTGAGGTCTGGGAATGCAACAAAAAAAGGTCTTACAGGGCAACAAGAACAGCAAGTCTGACAATCATCAAAAAAGGGTTTAAATAAACTGGGTAGCAGTTTTTCTGTACATGGAGAGACTATGACAAACATTTTTGCCCATTTTTAGTTTGGCTTGTTTCCAAAATCTCTGATCCTCTGACTAATGGTGTTTTTTGCCTCATCAGATGTAGTTGTAATGATATCATCATGTTCCCAGCTCTCATCAGTTACCTTGAGATTATCATAACCAACAGAAATGATGGTCAAAACCATGAAAATACGAGCCGAGATCATCCTTTAAAGGCCAGCTGTATCCAAGTGGAATGGAGCAATGGGATGTATTCTGTCAGAACATAATAATTTCTAAATGCTAACCTTTGAATAAAATGTTGAAATGTCGTCCCTTGAGTAATTTACCACTAAGTCCAAAATGCTGTTCAAAGTAATACTGAACAAATCATTTCTTTGTTTTCCAAAAGTCTCCCACCTTCTGGCCTTGAGATGGCTGCAGATCATATTTGCTCATTTGGCCAAAAAATACTCACACATCATCCAAAGCTACTCTAGCTGCAGTTATGTGGGTCCAAAGCGCAGGAAACTGAGCCCTTTGAGAGGAAATTGGTATCTAATTGTCTACTGAGAGAGCTCCTTGTGTGCGTACATAAAGCCAAGTGATAAGATAAAAAGAATTTCAATCCTCTGGGGACCACTTTTTTTGAATTACATCGTACTTGGCACCTCATTTGACATGAGGAACACTCTAGACAGATGTTCTCTTCAAACACATCTGTCTGCTTTCCTTCGGAGCCTTTTGATGTACTACTCCTCGAGTGGGAAAGGCAGGGCCAGCACTCGTGAGGATACTATGAAGACTATGAGGGGTGGGGTTACAGAAAACACTGCAATGGTGAAACAAAGAATGAAGACAATTGTGGAAAAGATGCGGGATGATGAGTAAGATCTTCATCTGCGATTATCCCATCTTAGTGGTTTGGGATAAGGGCTGACTTGCATGAATTTTAGAAACCATTGTCATCTCAGCAGAGGCTCAGTTGGAGTAATTTGTGGAATGTGTCACGCAGCAATGAAATTCCCCAGCCTGCTTTGTTCTGCGTAAAATACTCATCAACTCACAAGTCGTTATTATCACAAAAGTTCATAAGATGCTACTCACCGAATCCGATCCAATGTAGAGTGAAGGAAACATCAGCAGAATGGAATGAAGCTCCTAATTGATCCTGAATGACTGGAAATGATGTTGAACCTAGACTCACTCTGCAGCTGCCAGTTAAGGCCTGAGTTCCAAAATTAGTTATATTTTCAGGAAGTCGGCTTTTACTTGTCTGCTAAAAAAAAAGGAACAAGTCTTCATTTGATTTTGATGCGTGTGTGTGTGTGTGTGTGTGTGTGTGTGTGTGTGTGTGTGTGTGTGTGTGTGTGTGTGTGTGTGTGTGTGCAACACTGTTCTTGGGTGGTTAGAGCTTGGCAGACACACCCTGCTTCTGTGCCAGACACTTCTCTAATCAGCACAGGTCACTGGAGCTAGATGGCTGCTCTCTAAGCCTCTGTAACTGGGAAAAGATGTCACAGCTTCACCCTCCGTTTGGCACAGAGCTCCATCACTTCACTCAAAGATTGGGACTGTTTCATAATCATTTCATCATGGACTCCGCGGAGATTTCAATATCCTGTGTCTACGCAATGAAGGTGGAGCTGCTTACCGTGTTACACTATGTGCAGTAAGCATTTCCAGCCTGTGTTTATGGCCAACTTGCACAGTAATTGCTGTTGTGTTTTTCCACTCACTCTTTGCCATAGAAAACATTCTTATTAGACAAAGACCAAATTCTGTGCTTGATTCTCTGTGATTTAAGGTTACTTTGTCTCTTTCGTGAGTTTGTAGAAAGGGACTGGAGGCTCAACTAACTTCTCAGCAATGGCTGCCTCTTCAAAACGCATTCTTCCCAAAGTATGGGGAGCTGCCAGTGGAATCTACTCTTAAAAGGCCCTATGCGCACAAGCGTGCACACACATCCATTTAAATCCATACATGTAATGATCTGGGGCCGTCTGCTGAACCGAGCTCTCCTGGTGTTTAGTATTATCTCGCGGTGAGAGAGGCCCTCAGAGCCATAAAGATGTCTCTTCCACTCTATCCATAAACCTCTGACTAGGTCCATCCTAACCCAGTGGGACCACACAAGACCACTCCTCAATCAATGTATGACCACTATGCCAAAACCTTCCTACCCTTCACCAAAAAGCTGTTTTTTCTTTACAATCTTAACACATTAAGTCATACACACTTAACCATATATCAAACGTGAAGAAAAAGTGAGACCAAAATAGTAAGAGGTGTTCAATGGTTCTGATGATGCTCAGCCATCAGGCTTACCTTCATAATTTGTGTATGTAAATGAACATTTTTGCAATGCTTCAGATGTCAGTAGGGCAGTCTGTAACTCGACTCTCCAGTCAGCTAGAGTTCAGCATGAGTTAGAGTTTCATGGCTGTAGACAGCTACTGTTTGAGGTCTGTGCTCATGAAGATAAGAATGTATCATCGTGTGTGTAATTCTAGAGTCAAGCCCCTCTGCCTGTGGACAAGATTTAAAGTTTCTTACCAACTTCCTGTGCTTTTATCTCCTCAATCTAGACAAACATGCAGTAAAATGACATCACCATAAAGCAAACCACAAATTAGACATGCTTGTGTGTGTGTGTGTGTGTGTGTGTGTGTGTGTGTGTGTGTGTGTGTGTGTGTGTGTGTGTACATGCGCGCATGTGCATGCCCATGTGTGTATGTGTTTGCACAGTGTGTCTGTGTGTGAAAGAGAGATGGAAATAGGAAGTGCAATGATCAATAATGATGTACTGGTGTGAGTCATGTGTTTATATGACATCGTCAGCACCAGTAGCCTTGCGAACGACAGACCACACCATCATTATTAGATGACTCAGAAACTTCTTCTAAAAAGCTTGTGGTCTGTGGTTTTAAATGCAAAAATAATACTGCATATAGGTAATCCTCATGTGGGTGTTTGCTCTTTTTCATTATTTCATTGTTGGGGAGTTCAGAGCACAGGATCAGCTCCTCAGCAGCACCCCAGGTAATACTTTATCACTCCATCTTGCTCAAGCACACAATTGTTTGCCAAAACTGGGAGACAAATCCAGAATCTCCTTCAGAGGGATGAGATGAAGTTAGCTTCACGGTCCTTAACTGGGGTTTCAAAACATGGACAAGATACATCGTTGAAGTTTCGACTTTACGATGCCCTTGTGTAAATTCTGGTTGCAGGAAATGTGTACTAAGGACCTTAAAGCAAAAGTGAACGTTCTCATACAGTTGTATATACTACAGCACATTGGGATATAAACTTCTCAATGCAGTGAAAAAGTGGGTGCTATATTTTAAGGAAGTAATTGAGTAGCCTCAAAAGAAAGAAAACAGTGAATGAAGTTCAGCCCATATCAGCCTGACAAAACAGTGTCTTAGTGACAAATGTCCTGTTTGCATTATGTCCTTCGACTTGTTGAACTTGTTGTCACGTGTTCCTGCTGCCACGTCGAGGGTCTGCAGAGTGTCGGCCACATGTCAAGGGGATACAACGAACAGCCTTGGCCTCCACACATTTATTTCTTTGTTTGTTAAGAGATGCTTATTGTAGCAACAACCTCCTCATGTGTTGCCGTTGGGGCTGACTCTGTTTTACATCTTGACTGGAAAAAAAGAGCTACAACAGAAAAGAAATGAAGACAGAGAAGAGAGAGTGAGGGACAGAAGACAGACAAAAAAAAGAGACACACTTTAGGAAAGAATGACATGGCACAGAGACAAGGCGGCCATTAAAACCAGCTGACAATCCCACTGATTGATTTGGCCACATCAGAGATGGCAGTTGAGCTCTGTCTGGCAGAGGCAGAGGAGTATGTAAGTACAGGATGAAACACAGGGACCGACAGCTATTTTAAGCCAACGACTTCCAGCTACTTCTGAAACTCTAAGTACTGCTGAGGGGAGGAGGGCAAACAAAAACAGAGTGATGGGTCAGCTGTGCCAACTCTTTAAAAAGCACAATTACAGCAAAGTGTCTACACACACCTACAGACACTCTCAATCAACGCCCAAACTACACAACTAATCAGGATTGCTACAGTGTGTAGACAGAGAAGAATGGTGAGAGGCAGGTGCTGTCATAAACAGTCTGTGCTCTGCAGAAACCCGTATGGACTCTACTGGCACTTGTCCGACCTTATAAGCATTTACAACATGACAGAGCTGCAAAAAGAAAACACGTTACTCAAGGCCACCTTTGTTTTTCTTCTTCTTTGACGAGCTCCAGCTTTTACCTGGAGATTGACACTTTGTGGCTTAGAGATGGGGGCTGAGTTTCAGTAAGCGGACAGTGGTAGCAGGAAATTGCTGCCGTTGTTTTGATCAACCCCATGGCTGCCATCTTTTGTTCCACTGTCCGCTCTTGTCAGTGCCATTAAGCTGGTTTGTTCTTATAACTGCTGGTTTGACAAAACAAATCCTTAAAGAATCCCAAATGTTTGTGGACAGCTGCGGATGATTACCTGGTTTGTCATGGCAGCAGATACCATAGTCTGTGACATTAGCGTTACTTCCTGAGTTAAAGATCTGATGTAACACGTCAGACATTTTTAAAGTAAGTATCAGACAGCTTGGTGCCCAGTTAACCCTTGCCCAATCTCTCTCACAGGAAGTTCTTTGAAATGTGTCATCTATCCTATTGTGAGCCATAAAATTCCTTCCTGATCACAGCTATTTTTTTTTTTTTCAACACGTCACAGCAATGGAAGTGGGGCTATGACTTTGAAGCCTTGAATGCTGCTGCACAAAAATGGCATGACATAGTAACCACATCCGTCATGGCTGAGCGCCTGGCAAGTTTCGGAGGCAGTTTCGTGATGATGCATTTTGAAGATGTTTAAACTTGGTAAGTGTGGTTGAATCAGGCTTGTCAAGTCCAACTCCATCCTGCTTCCTGCCTTGCCAATCCCTCCATGAGCCTTTTCCACCACACTAAAGACACAATGATTTTAACCCCTGGCCCTGACTGATTGTGACCAGGTGGCCTCCATCACCAGTCTGCAGGAGAGATTGTGTGTGTGCGAGCTTGCGCACATATGGGGATGACTCACAAAGAATAATCCGCAAAGAATAATCACATGGAAAACCACCAACTTTCACTATGTACACCCACTCTGACAGACGCAGATGTGATTTGGGCAGCTTGGAGCAGAGATATATGAACATTTGTGTGTGTGAGAAACAGAGAGAGAGAAAGAGAGAGAGAGAGAGGCCCTACAGTGAAGTATTCACAGGTGTCCATGGCCATTAACATGAGTTTATAGCTCTGTCTCACACTCACACAAGGATGGAAGCTTAGTCCTGATGTCTGCGGCCGGGTAGACAGCCATGGAAAATCACTGCCACAATGTTCTCAGAGGCAATCAATTAAACAAAGCCTAAAAAGTGCTGTCATACATCTTGAGTGGGTAGCTCACTGTTACCATATGACCGGACACTCGCAATAATGTTACATATCAGTGCCAGCACAGATTAGGCAAAAATGAAGAAAGAGGTGTTTATCTATGCACTTGAAGTGGATGAGAGGACGTTGTGTGCATGTTCTCCTTTCATGATTTACATTTTGTCTACACCAGATATGAGAGATAAGGCTTTGGTTACAATCTAGTTGTGGTAATAGTCATATCTATGTGAGTATTCCTGTCCCATGACTGGACAACTTAGACTGTCTTTGATTACAAACAAACCTTTGCAGTGGACCTGCCTTGCTCCAAAGACCGCTTGGCTCCAGTTTACTTCCTGTTATTCAGTGCAAAACACTGTGTGGGAAATACACTTGGAACCATTTAAAGTGTTTACATTTAAAAGGTAGGAAAGGTGTTTACAGAACTCTTAGAGGGCCCGCATTAATGGCTTTCCAGTGTCAGCTGCATGCACGCCCCAAGCTTGGCAGAAGATGAACAGTGAAAACATGCAAGTTGAAGCAACTGATGTGAAGGAAGCGCAATTGGAGAGAAAAAGTATGGGTTCACAGGGGGAGAGCAGAGTGGTGATAGAAAAGAGCAGAATTAAAATGCAAGCAGAGAGGTATATATCCAGAGACTAACATCCATCAGAGTCAATTTTGAAGTGGACAGTGAGATAAACAAAGATCAGAGCTAATGTAACCCAGAGATTCATCTCTGAGTAGCGTTTTGGCTTGAGAGCGCAGCTTTCAGACCAAATGACTTCCTCCCTCCTCTCAAGTCGGCTCACTGAAGGATTCCTGCTCTGATTATGCCGTTTAACATGTTGGTGAAGAATGTGCTTATAAAACACATTTATGGCTGGGTTACATTTTGAATTAGGTTTATTTATGTCTTTGTGAGTAGAGAGAATCAACTTTAAAAGCTTTCAAGTGACCTGCAAAATTTAATCAGTTGTGTAATCAGATACGCTATAATTCAGACATCATACCTTAAAAGCTAAAAAGAACATTATCTAAAATTTTCTCGATAAAATTAACTGCAATTATAATAATTAACTGTATTTTACATCAAACAGAAGGTCTTCAAACCATTGGCCATTGCTAAATACTCACTGCAGCCTGTGTGTGACTGAAGACAGACTCTAATAGGTGGTAATTGTCATGTTCCACCCTTTATTTTTAATGATGTCAGGGTTATTACAAGAGAGCCATCCAAGCCCGTGGTTTTAGATTGCATCTGTGTGTCTTCTTGTTCAGATGAGTGTGACCAGGGGCAGTGACATCTGCTGAATAAAATATTATCCACATATGGATACACAGAGATGTGCTTGCACGCAGTGATACACACACACAAAAGCAATGCGGCCTGTGCAAGTTTCAGCTGCAGCAGTCTCCCAAAGTTCATCAGTTACATTTGTAATAGACTGTTGATTAGTGTTCCTTGATGCTCCTTTAATCACACGGGTACATGCCCTCATGACAGACACACACACACACACACACACACACACACACACACACACACACACACACACACATACACATACACACGGCAAACACACACACAACCACTTTGACACATGCTAAATAAAACATCGGACTCTAGTAAACCAATCCTGCCCACATATGCTGAGCACAGCATGGGCAGCACGCTGCATTGTGCTGCTGTATGACATTCTGCGGGCTTGAGTTTCAATTTGGAAACCGTAACACAGGTCGGAGCAGAGAAGGGAAGTTACTGCTTTCCCAGCTAATCGAAATCACATGGATTTTTGTCACCGCTGATTTTTCTGCCAGCGACATTATTGTTTAGCCAGACAGCCCATTTGACTCAAGAGCCCGATAACATGAAGGAAATCATGTCTTTTGATATGCCAGGTGATGTGCTGAAGTTGCACAAGAACTTGGAGCGCAGACTCAAACACACCCTGTCCCATCTGGAGGAATGTGGCTGGAGATGAGGGGAGATAATAAGGGCTCACAAGGCAAAAGTGGATATAAACGTGTTCCATAATGACAAATTATGAGATGAGTTTTGGAAAAGTATCCCCAACTTGCTCTTTGTTCAGTGAGGCTCGTTACCTTTAATTGGATAAATAAACTGTTTACAAGGAGTGATTACGCAGCATCATAAAACCCCAAAGACAGACAGATCTGTTTGTCCTCATTGCAGATCATACTTTAGTAACCCTCAGTCAGTCCAAATGGTTTTAACGCCACTGTAATGAATGCGCAGGCTGTCATGCTCTTACCATAAATCTTTCAAGCATGACCAGTGGTGATATGGTAAAGTACAATGCTAATGGCACAGAGGGGGTCTTGTAAAGCTGAGGCGTTTGCATGCTTAACCACAGTAATTTTGTTACTGCCCTATTTAGCAAAACAAGCAGAACTGTGTAAAACCCAACTGCTTTATGGGTATTACCTATGGAAATTCTACAGTGGAGACAACGCCTGGGCACAGTGTAAATGACGTAAATGCTAATTTAATTACTTGAAGCAGAAATGTTGGAATTGCTTGGTTGGAGTTCCGGTTAATTGATGTAACATTAGATTTCCACTGTGTGAACTTTCTCACTGCTTAATTACAGATAATTACTTAACCTTTCAGGAATGCTACGAGTGTGTGTGTGTGTGTGTGTGTGTGTGTGTGTGTGTGTGTGTGTGTGTGTGTGTGTGTGTTCATGTCTGTGTGTGTGCGTGCGTGCACATGATTGTGTGCTTGCATGTAAAAGAGCATGCGCACTGTACAAATGAAAGACTGTGCTAGCTGCTGCTGACTAAACCCATGAAGTAAAGGTCTCACATAATGAGTCTGTTTCATTAATTCACCTCATAAAGAAAAGGAACCAGACCACCAAGGATCCCAACATGCGGCCGTGTGTTAGTAAGCTGCTTTCTTAACCATTAAGTTAACATGTGGCTTTTCAGCTGCTTTTTGCAAAATCAAATGTGTAAAGCTGGCTTCTGTCCTTGATAAAATTAAAACTGCAGGGCAAATCCTCTTTAGCAGGTAGAGCAATTTTGTGACTTGAAAGCTGTGTGCAGATTACAGGCACAGCTCCAGACACAGGTGCATGTTTGGCGTCTCTGACTCTGTGACACTGTGGTGCAATCTGCGCCAGAGACACCTCTGGGCCTGACCCTGCATGATTTACCTTTTACAGACACATGTGCGCGCGCACACACACACACACACACACACACACACACACACACACACACACACACACACACACACACACACGCATTGTGTTTCCATCACTTTTGGGGACATTACATAGACTTACCTTAATTTCCTGCAGACTTACCTTAAGTATAACCATAACCAAGTCTTCACCCTAAAATGTAATGATTTACGTTATGGAGACTTGCATTTTGTCCCCATAAGGAAGGCGAGTTCCTACAATGTACTGTGTAAACAGATTTATGTCCCCACAGCATGAGTAATACACGCACCCCCCCGACACACACACACATGCACATAGGTTCTTACATCAGAGGTTTCCTCTTGATTGCTGTCCAGAATTTTTATGGATGCATGGCTGATTTAAGAGTCTACAGGAATCATAGTACCACAGATTCTCAGGATCCCTTTACAGACCAGAGCTCTAACAATGGTTGAAATATGGCTGTGCACATAGGTGGATTATGTTCTCTGATTACTCAATTGAAATAATTTTTGGAGTTCTTTCATGTGCACTGCAGATTGCTCTTTTATGGATTTCTTTAGGACTCCTTGTGATCTTTTCAGGACTCACTTCAGTCCTTAAAAAAACATTTAGGCCATAGTTTATTAGAACAGTCAGTTATGCACCATTGGACTAAGTTACAAGGTTTTTCAATTGCTTTATAAGGCAGGGAAAGACAAGTTGATGCCTTGTTTATGATTTAGGAATTGGGTAGAGGTAATGATGAATTTAGTGGAATGCAAGAGATAAACAATTTGTCTGTGTCCAGCAGAAGCATTTTTATTCAAACCTGGTAATTTGCTTTTAGTGTTATAACTATGATGTTTCACCTTCAGGATGTCGATGTCAACAACAATGTTGGAAACAACCAGTTCAGCTGTGGACACAGTAAAGCATATTTTGTACTGTATATGCTGTATGATTGCACACGGTTTGTGTTTGTGTCTGAACAAACAAAGTGTTAATCATCTGTTTACATGTCTGACAGATGAAGCCAGGGCTTCAGATTACTGCCTTGCGTCAACAATCATGGCAAAGGTAGTCCTTTCAGGTTCATAAATCCTGAGTGCGAAACAGCCGCATCCACTGGCAGAAATTCCACCTGCTTGGAAGGCGATTGGGCCTGTTTTTAAACTGTAAAAATTCCTACCATTGCTCCAGAACACATTTGGCCCCGAGGGTCCACGTTTATAACACGTCCAACCTGACCTTGCTCTGACTCAAGAATTTCATTAAAAACACTTTCCACACGCGAAATTGCTGAGAAATAGAGAAAAAGAGGAAGGAAATGCTGCATTGGGGATAAAATGATGATAATCTTAAGAACTGCCTGTATGCAAAAGTTAGTATTAACAATTCTCAATTGCTTGACCATGTGTCATAATGTAAATGAACCACGCCTCCAAAATGTCACATATTGTCAAGAACATCCAATTAAAAAAAGTTAGCAGACTTAATGTAGGATTACTTGTGGAAAAAAGCAGCAACTGAGAAGGACAGAAGAAGACGTATTTCACAGAGAATAAGATTGGGATGCTGTTTCCAGATTCAAAATATATTATTTGGTATTTAAACATGTGTGGGACTCAATTTAAGTGGCTTGTCCAAAAATAAAAAGCCTGTTTTTCAGGCCTTCATAGTGATATAATTATACCTGTGACCTTATGAGAGTCTATTAATTTGAAAGAAAAAGTTAATTTTACTCGACACTAACCAAAAAAATGTCACACTGCAGCAGTAAATCAAACAAATACCCATATCTTGAACCATAGCTGACAATTGAAAGTTGGTGGTTTGCGTCTGCGATTCAAGCACAACAAGTAAGAGGGTGCATGTACTATTTACACAAGAAACAGTTGATAAATGAGGCCTCTGATGTCGAGGATGTGTCATATGAGAAGACCACCAGCTCAACCCCAACCCACCTGCCTGTCCATCTTTACCTGCCCGCTGAAATAAGATCCTCGGGACAGAGAGGCAGACAGAGAGAGAAAAAGGCAGAGAGGGGACCGGGATTCTGTCTATACCCATCTATTACAAATACTCCCTGCCCACTGTCCTTCCCCATGCCCACCCCCTCCTAACTCACCCACCTCACCCAGGGCGGGGATCAGGTGTCTCCCTTTGAAATCTTGGATGGGATCAAACAGGACCCAGGCATTTGATAGTGCAGTCCCACTGCCACAAGGACCCTTAGTGGAGGAGTAGCATGACTGGAGCTGGGCCAAACGGTGTGTGTGTAAAGAGAAGGATGAGTGAGAGGGAAATTTACAGCGTGGAGATGTGCTGCTGGTGTGTGCTTCAAGTGTCAGGGGTATATTTGAGAGCTAATAGGCTGATAGGGAGGCATGACAGGGAGGCTGCTGTCTTTTCTTTAGCTCATCTTTTGTGGCGAAGCTCAACTTGCAGACACACATCTGGAGCGTATTGGCTAATCATAGATTTCACAGTTTAGAGGCGTCCTAGGAATGCATTCAAAGAGCAAAATTCACAAAGGCAGTATGCAATTTGGGAGGAGTTACAAATCCCCACACAAGAAAAAAATAAAAAGGAAGAATTTGGAGTCAATTTGCACAGAAAATTGATAATAAATTAATTCCCTCAGATCAAACGTGGACATCCGTCCAGCCAGTCAGCCACATAGCTCAACACAAATCATTCGGCTTTGCTCGGAGTCAGCTTTGCTTGGAATTATAGAAATACAAGCCTATGGACAGTGGCCAAAAAGCCAAATAACCATATAGTGAAATGCATGTTGTTTCTCTTCTCATCTCTCTGCTGCCCCCAGTAATTGTTTTCAGATTGGCTCTCTTGGCCTTTTCAGATATTTCTGCTGAACTAATGGTTCTGCTCGTCTAAGTTGCAATTTAGTTATTGTTTTGTGGTCAATTACAGTGGCATGTTAGATTCTGAACCATAGCTGTGGAAAGATGAAGAGATACAGACGGATCATATTTTGTTTGTGTTTTATGTGGTACAATATTGTTGTTCTATGCAGTAGGAGTTGTGCGCTGTGGAAAAATCTCTGTCTACGTGTTATATCGTACGTTCTACGGTAGACTGCCAAAGACGACATGTATGGTTAGTTTGGTTGATGATGTGTTATTTATTGTCCTTTGCAGCACACTGATGGATGCCCAAACAATGATTGATTTATATAAAAAAAAAATAGTTGTGCAGCCTTCTGATTATGTTATTTTTGTCCCCAAACATGACAATTGCAACAGATTTATGTGTTTTTCTACTTCTACTCTATACTTTTAGGGACTCCTCTTGATGGTTGGTGCCATTCATTCTCACAGCACCAACCTCATCACCACTGGATGTCCAACCTCAACCCAGACCTAACTCTTAACCTTGACACCAAGTCTTAACCCCTTTCCAGACCTCACCTTTTCAAGTCTGGCAAAACTGTCCACACTTTCCAACAAGTCATGAATCTAATTGCGAACTTTACTTGAATGCTATATTAAGTACAGTTTCAAGGAAGTTGTACTTTACTTGAGTATTTCCATTTTCTGCTAATCTCTACTTTGGCTCCACTTTAAATGTTGTACTTATTACACCACCACATTTATTTGATGACTAAAGTCATGTTGCAGATTTACATTAATATTACAAAAATATAATCAACAAATAAATTATGATAAATTGTGTATTTTGATATACAAACCCATTTCCAAAAATTGGGATGCTGTGTAAAACGTAAATAGAAACAGAATGTGATGATTTACAAAACACTGAAACTCCGTATATAATTGGAAATAGTACAAAGACAACATATCAAATGTCATCAAGTTTCATTGTTGAGTTTGATGCCAGCAACATGATTCAAAAAAGCTGGGACAGTTGCAGCCAAAGACTGGAAAAGTTGTGAAATGCTGAAAGAAAACACCTGGTGAAACATCTCACAGTCAATTATGTTAACTGGCAACAGGTTTGTCACATGATTGGGTATAAAAAGCGCCTCCCCACAAAGGTTGAGTCTTTCTGAAGTGAAGATGGGGAGGGGTTTACTACTCTGTGACAGACTGCGCTGCCAAATAGTGCAACAATTTAAGAATAATGTTTCTCAATGTAAAATTGCAAAGAATTTGGGGATTTCATTGTCGACAGCGCACTATGTCATTAAAAGATTTAGGAGAATCTGAAGAAATCTCTGTACACAAGGGACAAGATCGAAAACCAATAACAGATAGCCGCAATCCTCAGGTCTCAGACGGCTCTGCATTGAAATCAGATACGATGATGTTGTGGACATCTCTGCATGGGCTCAGGAACACTTCCAAAAACCATCGTCTGTGAACAGTTTGTCGCTGCAACCACAAATGCAAGATGAAACTAGACCATGCAAAGAGGAAACTGTATATAAACCAGATCCAGAAATGCTGCCGCCTTCTCTGGTCTAGACCTCATTTAAGATGGACTGAGACAAAGTGGAAAACTGTCCTGTGAAATAAATGAAGATAGAATTTTGAAAATCAATCAAATTTCTCAGTTTCAACATTCGATATGTTGTCTTTGTGCAATTTTCAATTAAATGTGGAGTTTCAGTGTTTGGCAAATCATCACAGTTCGTTTCTGTTTGTTTTATAAATCTAAATAAAATCATTTTCTGTGTAAGTATATATTACTGCTAGGCCTTTTGAACAAAAGTCAAATTTTGAATGCAGGACTTTTACTTGTAACAGAGTATCTTTACACTTTGGTATTGTTACCTTTCCTCAGTTAAAGATCTGAGCACTTCTTCCATTACTTCTAACAGCTCTGTAAGGCTGTACTTAAATAGAGCGTGCTTTGAGCTAAACCCTACAATATGCTCACAATGACAATGTTAACACGCTGATATTTAGCAGTTAGTGTTTATCCATCTTATGTTGGTGTCTTTGCATGCTAACATTTGCTAATTATTACTAAACACAAAGTGCAGCTGAGGTTGACGGGAATAGTTTTACAGGTGTTTGGTTACAAACCAAAGTTTGGACAAAACTGAAAGTTTGACCTGATGATAGCATTAGATAAGTCACTGAAGCAACGAAGACATAACAAATCATCATGTGGACGCCATGAATGTCTGTGCCAAATGTCATGGTGATCCATCCAATAGTTTCTCAGACATGTAAGAGAAAACAACCGAATGACATTCATGTGTCTTCTCATTTTTAGCCCTATCGCTGCGAAAAATGTCTCAAGGTCTAAAATTCAAATTAGTCCACACAAAGATAGAAGCATGTGAGCGCACTCAAGCAGGCCTGAAAGTAATTCTTATCCCCAAAATAAATAGTCACTCTTATGGGGATTGGATTCTTGTCCCCATATGGTAGACGGGTCTGCACATGTGATGATGTGAACAGATTTTGTCCCCAAGATATAATGAATTGCACACACTCACACAGTTTTTTTTACTGAAAGTGTCATGGCAAGACAGTGTTTCCTCCTTTTTTCATCTTGAACATATCAATTCTGATGTTGAAAAAGTGTAGCACAAGACGGGGGAGGGGGTTACTGTAAAATGATAAGTGTAAAGAAAACTCTTATGTTTGGAGTCTTACACAAAGTGAGCAGACTCTCCCGGTGATCGCTGCTGTTTTGCGTTAATGTGGTCACCAGGAGCAACTGAGATCTTTGCAAAAACATGTCAGATAAACTTTGAGGTTTCAGACTGCTCTCACACATTCACACACACGCAAAGGCATGAGCACAGACTATAATGGTGCTTTGGACTGCATACAGAGTGCAAGTCGCAGGCAAGTTCTCACATTTCTCAAATGCTTACATTCCACTTGCTAGCTCGTTCTCCCCCGGTCTCTGTGTCAGTCTCCTGAGTTTACACAGTGAGACAACCAGGCCGGGGGATGACAAGGTGACATCCAAAGCTTTACAGCTCTGATGGATACACACAGAGATGAATCAGGTGGTATTTGTGTCCCTGGAAACACTTGTAAAGCTGGGATGTTAAAGCTCTTTAAGACATACACCTTGAGGGAACAGAGGGGAGGGAGACTTTAAAGCCATCAAAGAGTCATGTTGCTGGACTGACTTCACTAAAGGTCAGATTAACCAGAGTTGCTGTTGAATCTTCCATTGTATCCCAGCCAACAGGGCCAACTGCCCATAGACTTGTTTCATAAAGATGACAGCTCTCTAATTCACCATGTATACATACAGAAAGTACACATGTATTATACAGTAAATCCCTCCTCACCTACCTATTAACGTGTTGTTTTTTTTCCACCATGGCCTTTCAGCCTGTCAGATTAGGCAAAATATACTGTTTGCATTATAGGGGTTGTTTAACTATTAAAGTGGAAGAGGAAGTTGCGCCTCTGTCTTACCGTAAAAATGCACACAAAGTGTTTGCAGGTGTGTGTGTGTGTGTGTGTGTGTGTGTTTTGTTATCTATTCATCAGTCTCAACTCTTCATTTATTCCCAATAACCCTGTCATACTGGCTTTTGTGTTCCCTGTGTCAACCCCTGCACAACAAGAATAAAGATGGTCAGTTTCTATCTGCTTATCTTCATGCGGATAAACTGAAATTTTAGACCTCAAGAGTCGGGACATTTTGGCCAGTTCTCACTTCTTTGAAAGAGTAATTGAGGTTTATATAAGGTTTTAGGGTAAAGTTTAGAATTAGGTATGGGTTAAGTCTTGGCAGTGGTGGAAAGCAACTAAGTACTCAAACACTTAGCTTCAGCACATTTTGGGGTACTTTTACATTAATTTAGTGTTTCCATTGTGGCATTTCTACTTTTACATAAGGAAAATATCTGAGTACTTCTTCCACCTCTGAATTTTGGCACAGGTTGAAGTCAGACGTATAGTTGTTGTGGTTAAGGTTGGGGTTGCTGACATATTATATTAGCAAGGGTCCTCATAAGTGTAACTGTATGTCTTCATGCATACACAAATGGATGCTTAACTATGGTGGTAAGTCTTTAGATAATCCAAAACTGCCTGATGTCGCAGATCAAGGTTCATCATCATATCTTCAGAGCTTGGGAGGAAACATTGCAGCATCAGTGTTGTTTGCTTCCCCCAGGTGGTCACTTGTAATACTACAGAGAAAAGCACAGAGTAAAAGAAAAATGGCAATCAAACACAAAGTGGCAACATTATGTGTAGGAAATGTGAATTTTCATTTTACAGAAATAGGACAACAGCTATATTTAACATGTAAATAATAAATATGTACGTTCAGCATATTAAATCATCCCATTATCTTCTGTTATCAAAATCCACAGTGTCGCTTCTACTCCCTGTGTGGTAGTTTGAGACTGACGGCTGTTCACTGCTATCTGGATCAAGCTCCCGTATCTTCATTGATACCCGTCACCCTTCCTCTGCTCCCTCAGTCCCCTGCCTCTCTCGGGCCCAGCCATGGTGCACTTGTAATGGGCAGCTCTGGAAACCCAAACCCTCATTACCGCCCTCATTACTCCGTGCTGCACAATGGGGACCTGTTTCCTGGCTTTCACCCCTTCCCCAGATAACACACACACTCGCGCAGACACACACATACCTGTATACTAAAATGCACCTCATGGCCTCGTCCGTCTCTCTCTTTATTCCTGCAGGCTCTCTTCCTCTCTGGTCCAAGGCCTTGGTGATCAGGTGTCCACGGTTCTTTGTCTGCTCTTTTGTACTGGAGTACAAAGGCAGGCTGTCTCCCTCTACTTCTCTTTTCCTTTGTTGTTCTTTTTAAATGTACCCCCTTTGGTTTCCTTATTTCTTCTCTCTCTCTGTTTAATGTCATAATTTTGTTTTTTACCAAGTTGCTCCTCATTTGTTCTTGTCTTGCTATGATGTGCAACACTTTCCACTTTATTTCTTTGCTTTTGGTGAAGTGCACCAGGTTCAGTTCCCCATACTGACCACTGGGGGGCAGCAGTGGTCGTTATGCCAACCTCAGTGGAAAAAGGTGGCTGGAACACAGTATAGTCAACAACTCATCTGAGTGTCTGTCTAAGACCTCGATCAAACTTCTTAAACCACAAGGATCTTAATCAAGCTCTGTAGACTGAGCTTCTCTGTTTTAATGTCATGCTGTATTAGGTGATCTGTTCAGGATGTGGAGTGTGTGTGTTGTTTAAGGCTGCAGTGAGTCTCTGGAGTCTCTTTAAGATGCTGTTCTAACAGTTCAGTGAGAGAGGGTTACTCTGCCAACCACACGGCAAATCTACAGACAGCCACACTGAAGTCGTTACTCAACGTTCAAGGGTGTGTGTGTGTGTGTGTGTGTGTGTGTGTGTGTGTGTGTGTGTGTGTGTGTGTGTGTGTGCGTGCGTGCGTGCGTGTGTGTGTGTGTCTTTTTTGGGCAGGGCTTTTAAGCTTTATTGGACAGAACAGCTGTAGAGAGACAGGAAAGGAAGGAGAGAGAGCTTGGAACCTGTATTAGTGTCAGTCTATGTTCATGGGGGACACTCTGGCCCCTCACAGGAAACTTAAGCTTGTCCACATTAAAGCACACATCAGGCTCAGGGGCAGCAGCATCAATATGTTCAACTGTTTTGTCTTGTTGTCATAACACAGGCCTCACTAATGAAGCCTCTTATCACTTCATTTATGGGAATATTCTTACAGGAGATCGATCAAGCCTGTTGAATCTCATGAATCAGCAATAAACACATAAATACATGTGTTACCCAACATCAGGGCACAGTCAAACAGCTGGAACCTCTTCCATCATGCAATCATGAATGACTCAGGAATCAGGAATGACTCATAAATATAAACCATAAATATAAACTGATCCTACCAGGGACAAAATGAACAGCATATTTGAGCTCTTGTAATGTGAAATATACATTTGTGACATGAGAATTATCCTCATTTCTGCATAGCTTTTGCTCCTCTTCCGCTAATAGCTGCCTTCGCCTGCATCGCTCAGTGTCTGATCCTCCTGCACTTTGTACAGCCTGAAAGGCCATCACATGAAGATCAGCCTTCTCTCTGTAACTAACTACTTCATTTATTCCATCATATAAAACTGCTATATCTGTCCCCCTGTACAGCCCTGACTAATTGGTGTAAACAGTAGAATCCCAAGTGAATTGTGAAGGTCAATGTGAATTAGAAGATTGTGAGCAGACCGCCCAGCAGCCTATTGCAGGCCAGATTTGGCCATAAAATAAGTATCACTGACTTAGGACATGTGTCTTCTCATCTGTATACACTGATGCTTTCAGGGTTTTTGAAGTGGGGCTTTTTAAAGGTTGAAAGAAGGTGGTTAAACCATAAAGCTCATGATCACTGTGACCTTTCATCATTGTGCTCATGTTTATCTGGATTCAGGTTCCCAGCTACTGTGAGTTGGACCTGTGGTTTGGTATGTCCATTATGAAGACTCTGTTACATGTTGAATTACCCCATAACTTTGCTGGGTAAAACTTCTCAAACCTGTAAGAGCTGTTTCAGGTTTTATCTCAGCTGCCTCAGCAATTTGTCTGTGAAACATGCTCTTTGTGCAATTAAATGCTTGATGTGCTTTCCAAATGCCAAACAAACACTTCACCACATGCACCAATTTTTTGCCCACATTGGTGGTTTAATCACAGCGAAGACGTTTCCAATTTCAACTTCCCATATCCAACATAAATGAAAGAACAATAAGTAAATATGAACACCATGAAGAGGATTGTGGGAATTTGACATCCTCTTGCAATGTACCTCACCAAACAGAGATACAATTACAAACACGGACCCCCCACAGATGCTGAGATTTGTCAGCTTCTTGTGTAGAGAGTAAACAGGAAAAAGCTAAAAGACAGCAAATCTAAATGAATGTAATATTGTTTTTGGTCATAGACAACAATCCTTGTCTGGAGCTGGATATTAATGTTGAGCTGTTGGGTATTTCCCTCACCATACCCCCATCAAAAACATTATTATCTTTCTTCCTGCTCATCCAATTATTTTACTAACCTTATGATTTTGATACGCTTTCCCTGTCAAGAATTGGACTTATTTACTCAAAGAAGGGCTGCTTGACAGTCAGCTTCACTGCTATGTGTCCATACTTACACAGTGAATAAATGGTGGACTGCAAAAACTAACTTGATTGTGTAGCTCTCATACAGAGAGACTCCATCTGGTTACCTGAGGCGTTATTCCACCATGTGTAATCATGACAAAAACAAAGCTCAGCAGTGTCTTACCACCCTCAAAACACACACACACACACACACACACACACACACACACACACACACACATGCAAACACACACAAACTCTCTCTTTATCTATCTCTCACTTACACTCACACACACAGGCACACATGTCCGACATGTGGAGAGATGATGTTTCATCGCCCACAATCCTGGAAAAAATCCTGGAAAAAACAATCATGAAGGAAAGACCAAGGCAGCACATGTGGACTGGTGTGTTTTCATACACTTGTGTTAGATGTTAGTTAACCAGAAATGTCAAAACTAATGAACTTGGGCAGGAATCACTGCTCTGCTAGATTACTCATACCCTGGATTGACTGTCAAATCAAACCTTTCAAAATGTAAAGTCAAAAGTCTACATATTGGGCCAATTTCCAGAATATTTACAATAATAAAAAACATTTAAATATTTTTCCTGATAGAAATACTACATATCACCATTGTTTCAAAGTTTTCTCATAGAGGAGCAAACCTGAAGATCTGACAATTAAAAGTATAAATTTACCATGGCCTATGGAAAAATCTGTTACATACATTTGTGTGTGTGTGTGTGTGTGCGTGTGTGTGTGTGTGTGTGTGCGTGTGTGTGTGTGTGTGTGTGTGTGTGTGTGTGTGTCTGTGTCTTTGTGTGTGTGTGTGTGCGTGTGTGAGTGTGTGTGTGTGTGTGTGTGTGTGTGTGTGTGTGTGTGTGTCTGTGTGTGTGTGTGTGTGTGCCTCGTTGTCTCTTGTATGCATGCACGTGTAAATGATTATGTGGCACATTTCCTTTTGTGCCACAGGCTTCTAATTACCAGCTTCTTTCCATCCCTGCATTGCCTTTGCTAGCATGAAGTGATCATATAAAGGCTAAATTTATACATGAGCTCAATGTGTTTAAGTCGCTAATTGCATCCTAATGACTAAAGGTTTGCCAGGAAGCGCTGTGTCTCAAGCATTGCTAATTGAAAGGGCAGGAAGTGGTGTTGTGTGTGAAGGAGGGAGACAGACAGACAGAGACAAACAGGGAGGAGAACAGGAAAGAAAATCTCATACAATTTGTGTTTAAATGTAGTGTAAAGGGATCAACAGTCTTTACTTTGCACCTTTTTTATCCGTTTGTAAATGAAATTCTTCAAGGAGACACTGTCTAACACACACACGCAGGCTAGTGCCCATGCTTTTCACTTGAATGACTATGTCATGTGTCATTGTCTTTCACTGTGTTTGCAGCTGCTTGTCTGAGATCTACATTCCTATCACTGACTAGAAGATGACATGTTACAAATGCTTCCTTTGTGTGGGCTTGTGCACTTTCCACCTTTGAGTGATTAGCATTTAGCCGCAACCGTCAGAGCACGCAGAGGAAATGAAGACAGAGGCCAGAAGTAACAGTCAAGAAAAGGTTAACAGAGGTGAATCTCCATGCTAGTGTAAATCTGACATTACAGAACAACAAGCTTTTGCACACAGGAACATATAAAGCACACTGTGTTCCGGCAGAGCGGTATTGTACCATGAGGTTGCCACTGTCTCTTTCAACAAGAGTTTTATTTTGTCTTGAACTATTTGAAATGAGCCACAACTCACTGCTCTCTCCTTTCAACTCCTGAGTTACATAACAAGCGAATACCTTTCTTTCTTCCCCTCATCTGTTCTGTCTGCACCCCCCCTCCCCTTGCAGTCACATCACTCTCCTTTGTCACGCTCTCCACACCTTTGTCAGTCCCTTTTTCTCGCTCTCGCTCCCTGTTCTAATCAGTGCCTGTGGTGAATAATTCACTCAGTGCAGTGGGGACTGAAGCTCTTTGATTGGCAGCTTTATTCTCCTGTCTGTTACATTATTAACATACCTCAATCGGGCATTGTTGCTATGGTAAAGGCCATCACAGGCCAGAGGAGAGTCAGAAGTTTAATGGAATGACTGACCCCCCTGCTCCCCACCCAGTTGCACATCCTTCATCTCTTTCTCCTTTTAGCCCTCCAGCCTTGATTCCATGATCCTTTCTTCCCTCCTTGGTTTGGTTTGTCCTCCTGAAGGTCACTGCTTGGTAAGAGCACACAGGGCTGAACAAATGAGTTTCAGGTGGCCTTTTGATGTGTCTGTAGTTAGTGTGACTGCCGACTAATGGGCACAGAAGTCAAGTATATTTGTAATGCCTTTGTTGGCCAGTCTGGACATATATAATGTGCATAATACTACAAAACTAATGGATTAATAAAAGAAAAAGCTGTAAGCAGCAATATTTTCATATCAGTAATCAATCACATGGCATCAAATTTATCATTCAAGTGCTGTTCCCCTCTGCTATAAGGAGCTTTATGGCTTCTTTCAGCTCATTGTTTTGGTTTTATGGCCTGCAGCTTGGCTCAGTCTCACCACATTTTTGACTGCAGCATGCAGCAGTTCCAGGTGAAAAAGCTCTAAAAGCCACAATGCATGCTACCTGTCCAGTGCTGAACAACAGATAGACAAATTTGGTCAACATTGGAGAAAATTGCTGCTGCTGCTGCTGCTGCTGCTGCTGAAGAGCCAGATATTTCCCTCAGGAGTTAGTATAGAGCAAAAACAGCGAGAAGAAGACTGAAAATTTGACTTACACTGGCCAGACTGCTATGAATCCAAATGAATGCTAACATTCTTCTGAAAAAGGTAACAGATAAAAAGCATTGGGTGTATTGCAGAATACAGCACCCCACCTACCAAACAGATTCAACAAGAACTTGTTGCAAAGGATGACGATTCATCTTAACAGTGAACTTGCATGAAAGAGCAAGTCTCCAACCCACATTACATCTAGGGTGCCTCACCCAGGTGTGTTAAGCCCCCTATATAACTTATGTGTTCAGCTATGCAGGTCTTCAGTCACTGTGTGATTATGTAAATGGGGTCAGGCAGAAATATGACGATGAGAATTACAACTCTGAGGGCTCCGTTCCGCTACATGCGTCTGAAATTACTTCCCTGAGAACAATCATAGTTCCTGCAGCTTCAGTTCCCCTCTGCCTCAGATTGCTTTTTTTAATATTTCATACACGGGTCTTCCCTTAGGATAAACACTCATATGAACACGTATGGATGCGCAAAATCACATGCATCCAAAAGAGCACACAAAGATATGCACGGACACGCAGAAGATACATCCAGGATAAGCCTGGAATGGGAGGAGAGTTGATGAGATGGTGAGTTAATTGAAGGATGAAGGGGACGCAGAGTGAAAAATGGAGGAAGGATTGAGAGGCTTGAACAAAATGACACAAGGTCTCATAGAGATTGAGGACACCATAGCTGCAACATAATTGAGACTTAACTGTGCCAATGTCATTCTGTTTATGGGCTGTGTGCACTGAGTGTCCACTTCTGTGCATTTGTGTGCGTGTGTGTGTGTGTGTGTGTTTCCTTTTTTTCTCTGAAATTCAATTCACACTGTCTCACATCCCCTAGAAGCACATGGAAGTCATCTGTCAAAGTGGGTAGCTGGGGAGGTCTGTGGTGAGTGAGTATGTGTCTCTACAGCATGTATGTCTGTGTGTGTGTCTCTGTGGGTCTTTGTGCGGCCATTTTTGTTTGCTCTGATTCCTCCAGTTGCTCTGGCTTTCCGCAGTCTCAGTGCTATTAGCCCTTTGCCCCGTTCTGAAGGGGAAGACAGAGCAAAATTACCCTATCCACTTAATATAACTTTATTCTTTTTGTCTTGTCTTCTCTTGACTTGCCTCCTCTCTCTTCTCTTCTCTTCTCTTCTCTTCTCTCCTCTCCTCTCCTCTCCTCTCCTCTCCTCTTCTCTTCTCTTCTCCTCTCTTCTCTTTCTCTGAATAGAAATAGCATTGGGTCCCAGGACAGCGGCATTTAGTCCACTAGAGGTGAGTGAAAAGCACAGGTGCACGGACTTTATCATCTCTGAATGATGACACTCACTAAAATAGCATGCTGCACTCATGATCTTACAGTAAGTTCTTGGACTGTTTTGGAAGTTTTTCTATTTTTATAGACGTGCACAACTCTCTAATAATTCCAATTACTGGGCTGATAAAAACAGAGTCTTGTCATTACTGCAGCATGAGCTTGCATCAGGTTTTTTATATCTTTACATACCTGTAGAAAGATAAATCATTACACTACAAGAGTTGACAGTAATCATATGTGTGTTCATGTATGTGTGCATGTGTGTGTGTGCGCGCGTGCATGTGTGTGTGTGTGGTGTGTGTGCGCACATGCACATCAGCAGCCTTTTATGGGAAGCTGTGAGAAATTGGGTTAGTTCTTTCATCACATTGTCCTCTCACACAACAGGGAGCAGAAAGCTTGTGTGTCTAATTAATGAGCACCAAATCACAGGCACACAATGTACCAAATGACAAAGAGAGTTTAGAAAAAAAGAGCAGTGATAAGAGAGTTAAAAACTGTCTGGGTTTTTATTTTACATTTATTTATTTAAAAACAGGTTGGCAATCTGTTGATATATTTGTTGTAAAACTGACAAAGCTGTGACAGTGAACGTTTTGAGAGTAATAAGGCTCTGTGGCAATGAAGTTAAAGTAATAGTCAGACAGTTGAAGAGACATCTGTGGAATAAGAGATGAGTTTATTCTGCAGTAAAACTCAACTTGCATGACAACTATGTGAGATGGGAATTAACTGTCAAAATTTCTCCCTTGAAAGAAACCAACTGGAAATACAATTTCCCCCAATATTCCCTTTTACTGTAATTAGTGCCAGGCCTTCCTGTCCTTTATTTCCATTGCATACAGAAGGAATTGCTTTGTAGAATGGCTCCAGTATTCTCTTAGATGTGCCTCTCTTGTTACTGTTTCAGCATTGTTTCTAGAAAAATGTTGATGTTCAGCAAGAACACGCAGTTATTGGAGTTAGTAGTTTTAATTTGCTTTTATTCAGGGTCCCTGGTTTTGTGCTATTTTATTGTCCCCAGACCTTGAAGGTAATGTTTTGGCCAAATGTCCAAATTTTTACTGTTGGTCATAACTTTCACAGTTTCACTAATGAACATACTTGTGTCTGCAGTCATTGATGTTTTGTGTTCAAATGTGCACTTAATGAATCAGCCTGACATGCTTTTGAATGAAAGGCTGTGTTTGGTCTTATTCAGCTTGTATCGATCTGATCTCAGTGGTACATTTTTATTCTCTCAGTTTCTAAATCCTTTCAGTTCAGTTTTGAAAGTTGCAACATGCTTCCCATTTATTAAAAAGCACTGCACTGTCACAAAGTCTATGTGGGTTTTTAAATTTTATTGAGAAAAAATGCGTAAGATGACATGTAGCTTTTTGGAGAGGATGTAACACATGCTGAGGGCAGGGTTTATATGACACACACATTTGAATGTGAGTTCTCTGTTCACAAGGGCAGAGATTTCTAAATGCCAAAACTGAATAATTTATCAAGGCAACACCTTTCAGAAAGACCACTGATGAAGGGATGAAGAGAGATGGAAAGAAAATGAGTCTGATGAATGAGTGAGTGGTGGTCAAGGGGAGAGAATGAATGATGAAGGAAAAAATAATAGTGGACAGCACACGCACACACAAACACACACACACACACACACACACACACACACACACACACACACACACACACACACACACACACAGAACTGCAGTTACATGGAGTGCGTGTGTGCATGTGTGCACAGTGTGAATGAGTGTGTGGCTGCACATTCATTGGGTGCACATGTATTGACAGCCCATGAGAATAGCTGGTATTTGGAGTGGCTCCTGAGTCAGTCCTGATGTGCATATTAATCTGCAGCAGTTGAAGGGCACCCTGTGGTCGAAGATACACAGCAGTTGCACCTCCTCTCACTATTGTCTTCTTATTTATGAAGCCTCTTTATTCTGATCTGATGGTAGTGGATCCTAATTGAGAACTAGGAATTCTAGTACTAAACAAAATGAGGCAGAAGTAATTGCTTTGAATCATTGCACATGACATAATTCAAATATGTCATGAAAAGTTATTTAAAAATTATCCATTAAAAGAAGGCACAATAAATTACAACAAAATGAACATAGGAATGAAGCGTCCTTTTAATATTAAAGGTGTTGTCTCTTTTAGTCTTATTCTACAGTTGGGAACGGCCTAGCCAGGTTATCAGTGGACCTTAATTTGCAACCGCAAGACAAACCATTTGGTGTATTCCAAGTATACAGGTGGCATTGAAAATACTGGACAGGAATAAAGTTCTAGTAGTAGTAGTAGTAGTAGTAGTAGTAGTAGTAATCTACTTATAAATCTCTTGATTGTATGCATTAATCATGAACAAACGTGTGCAGTTTCTGTGGAACGCAGTGGGTGCAGCCAGATGTTTCTACTGGGAAGCAGTAAGCCAGATGTATGTGACCTGTGTGTGAAATATCACCATCCTGAATCCTGTTAAGTTATTTTATTATTGCAGAAGACAGGAAATCTCCCTCTTTACAAGAGTCTGGCAGCAGGGAATCAATGCTAATTGTAACTGCAAGTCGCCACAGTTATAAAACTCACAGTTTCAGAATAACAACAGCAGAAGCAGAGATCTGATGTTCAAAACTTTACCAAAGACAAATAAGATTATTATGAAGCAAGAAACATGAACCTGGAAAACCAGCTGTGAGTATCATCATCATCATCATCATCATCATCATCATCATCATCATCATCATCATCATCATCATCACTACCATCTGACATCAGATGCCTCGCCAAAGAGAAGCAGCTCCAGCCATCACAGATGTTAGTGTGATATATGTGTTCA
Organism: Chaetodon trifasciatus; assembly: GCA_037975065.1. Lineage (NCBI taxonomy): Eukaryota > Metazoa > Chordata > Actinopteri > Chaetodontiformes > Chaetodontidae > Chaetodon > Chaetodon trifasciatus. The sequence goes on from JBBMOE010000009.1 coordinate 2,907,866, forward strand.
ATAATTTAGCTTGACCCTCAACGGATGTTATAAAAACAGAAATTTCTTGATAGGAAAAAGGTTCCCCTCCCCTGCTCTGAACCCTCATCATGCAAACTTAACCTTGACTGTATCGTTGGATAAAGGGAATGAACGTGAAGTCAATTAACTTTTTAGTTTAACCTTCATTTGCATAAACACGATAACTGCAGTGGGTTTTACAAAGAACAAGCTCGTAACTCGTGGGCAACAAAAAAGCTGACTCGTCATGTGTGTTGTACTATGTTAATGAAACTAAACTGTCTCTACCAAAGACTGCTGAATCTGCATGATAGCAGTGTTTCCCGTGTGACCTTGGGCTCAGCGGAATTAACAATTAGTTCATGGATTACTTAAATGTCCTCTACACACTCACATGCTCATTCGTTGAACACACAAGATGTACTGCAGGGGTCTGGTAATTCAGGAGTCTATGATAAAATTAGACACAAGATTAATATACACTGATGTGAGGAGGTGAAGATTGTGATTGGAGGTGAAAGAAGCAAAAGAAAAATAAACTAAAGGAGAAAAGTGTATGTTCGCACAGTCGCTGTTGGCAAAGACAGGCTGACCCACTTACCAAGGATGAACGGCCTGAGAGAGAGCGCACATGGAGGCCAGCGAGGCCACCAAGGAGCTCCAGCCACAAAAGTGTGTGTGTGTCAGCTCAGTTCTATTAATGACTTATTGCCTCTGCCTCTGTGGAGTCAAGGCAAGCTTTGAAAAGGTATTGAACCTCCCATGGTACCATCACTCAAGCACACACCACACACGCACACACATCCTGTGACTCAAACACCTTCCTTTCCCCTTTTCATCTATCAGAAAAACACACAGCAGGAGAAAGGGAAATATGGAAATGGGGCTGATGGTTGGCCTACAGCGGCAGCCATCCCTCCCTGCAGTGTTGCAGCATGCATTTGTACTGCAGCTAGCCTCTGTTCATTCCAAATAACGTTGTGTATTATAACCCTTTCTTTGGAGAGTCCTGAGTTTTCCAACTTTGGTCATCTCCTTTTCCTCAAGCGTCATCATCAGATTAAACATTTTAATTTATCCAACAATTTGGTTTATGACCAAATATGTACAAAACTAATCAAATTTACTTGAGCACAGTGCTAATTAATTAATATTAGCATGCTAACACACTAATCTAAAAAGGTAAACATTATACTTACTAAATATGAGCATGTTAGCATTGCCATTGCCTCTGTCTTTGCCAATTCGTCCTTTTGCTGCTTGTTTTTGGATTTTCAGACTCTGTTCCATTTTTCTTTGGGTTTTGCTTTTGGATTTATTACTTTGGTTTTGACCCTCACCTGCCTCACCTTCCCATAAGTTTTTGTTTACTTTAGTTCAAATGAATTAATTGAACTGCACCAGCTCTTCCTTTTTATTTTTTTTTTTGGTCTGCATTTGGGTTCAGTCCCTTCTTTCTTCTGTGACACGCTATGACACCAACATTAGCATTTAGCCTAAAGCACTGCTTTGCCTAATTACAGGCTCACAGAGTCACAAGCATGACTGTAGAGTCTTGTTAATGCGTCTCGACTCAAGTACTTTTCACAAGCGTATCTACGCAAACTTTGTTGGATATGCAGTTTTTTTGACCTTCTGCTGAAAAGGTCAGAAGCTAGATAGGCATGTTGGAGTAGAAAAACCTGTAAGCTTTTTTACTTTTTTGCACATTTTTTTAACTGTTGTATAATCTTATCTTAGTTAGGTCACTGTTACATGCAGTACCTGCTTATCTTTGCCTCGCACTATATTCAACAGGTATTGCAATGCTTTTGCATTCTACATTCTTTAGCCAAGATGTATTTAAAGCTTCACAGTCCGATGGCTCTATGAGGCAGTCAAAGATAGGATTTAAAATTTTCTGACACTGTTATTGGAGGTCATTTGACATAACTTTAATGTAAATCTCCTTAGTTGCTTTTTGCCATGATAAATCTGTAAAGCTTTCTCTCTGTGAAGTACAGGCTCAGTGATGTTTTGGGAAACAGCCTTAATGTTTCGCTCTGTTTCAGCTCCACGCTTTATTGATTTAGAAAAACACAGTGAATGCACCATTTGTACATCAGTCGATAAGCTGCAGTCTTCTGTTTTGACCCCAATCTGTTATTAAAAGCAGATGTATTATTGTGTAATATTAGCTGCTTTAACATAGAGCTTGAGGGAAATTCTAAATGTATATTCCTGTTACATTTTATTCTAACATAATCATCTGTGTACCTCTTTGCAAAGACAAAACCCACAATTAGCAACCAAAAGAATTTCAAGCAATGTTTTATTCAATGTCTGAAATGGATTCATGTTGTAGCTGAGAGAGGAGAAATTTCCTCTGTAATGTGGAGGACAGTAGGCCTCTGTGGATGCACTGGAGCATACAGTATTTCACTGCGTGTACCGACAACCATCTGGACCAACTGGGGACACGTGGCTTTCCTGATCAGAGCCTTGGTGGAAAGATGGAGTCAGACAGCAGTGCAGAGAGGAACGTGTCAAACAGAGGTACACCGTAAACACAGATGGGCACAAATATGCTCCATTTATAAAGATATTCCATCAACAAACGTATCAAAGTACATAAATAAGCAGTGTGCATGGTTAAATAAGAAAAACATAACTGAGCTGATTTGGCAGTATCAAAATACATCATAAGATACTGCATAACATAACATAATCAGTCGATCTCATCAGCCAATGAGCACTTATGTCTTGATTTTAATTGCACCTGCTTTTCCAGAGTAGTGACAAGTAACGACATATCCCAGAAAAGTGATGTATTACAAAATCTAATATACAGCTGAAACCTTAGTCCTCATGAAAGGAAGGACAGGAAACTATTAGGATGCAGACATTCCACTGGGTGTGAAAAAAAAAAAGGGAAATGAGAAGACCGAAATGTTAAAAAGTTAGGCAGATGAGAAAAAGATTATAAGGTGTTGAAAGGGATGAGTGGAGGTGAGAGACATGGAGGAGGAGAATATGATGTGAGAAATTAAAGTGTGAGCAATGTCGACACAGAGACGGGGAGGGATGTGACGGGGCTCACCCATTTCTACTTCTGTAATCCTCAGACTCCCACAGCCATGGTTTCCCCAGCTCTTCACTACCTGATTTGCCATCATAGAAAAGAAACAAACACACTCTGGTTTATGTTTTATAGACTGAAATAGTGTAATGCAATTATCCAGCAGCTGTTCTCATGGTTGTACCTCTTACTCGCTCTGACTCTCCATTCGGAGAAAGATTTGGTTTCTAAGTACAGTCTAAGTAGGGCAGAACACAAAGACAAACACTCTAATTAATAGATAATTACAAGGCTTTATAATTCATCAAAGTCCTGCCTGGTCTCCAGAGCTTCAGCATGGATAACAGTTCAATCAACTTCAGCCTTGCAGTATTTTCTCCTGCAAATGTGAAGGTTTTTTTCTATTTCTGTCCCCATTCTGTTTCTAAATGGAACTGATGGTTGGTGCGTGAAACAGGGAAGCCCCTCTCTCCTGCTGCTACAGCTGATGTCTGGTGGGACTCCATCTATTATGTAAATATATCGCCTGCCACGACATCTTCATATTTATGACACTCTAGTCATACTGGAACCCTTGCTGGATCCAACATAACCTGGAAAACGCAGATGCCTTAAGTGGCAAAGTCAGTTTAAAAATGATATAAAAAGTACAACCAAGCAAAGGCTGAACTTCTCTGTATATTTGTGTTTTTTTCTGTGTTTGTGCAAATTCATGGTTTACCTGTACGCCCACTGTTTGTTTACCTCTTTGTCTCCACCCAGCGTGCAGACATGATCATCAGGCTCAAACAATAACAGAGTGCCACAGCCAGCCGAGCTTCCTCCCTCTCCCCTCACCCTTTCTCCCCCATCTCTCTCTCCGTTGCCGGGGTTACAGCAGGACCTGATGCGGCTTCTGGCCAGTCAGGCTTTGTTCTACAGATGGTTCTGTCCTCTCTCCCCCTGTTCCTGTCTGCCTCTTCTGTCATGTGCAGCTGCACTCCAGCCCTAATATCTATAGTTATGCTAATATGAGCAGTTGATTAATTTGTCCACACGCACAGGTGCTTTGTCCATATGGACCCTCTCTTCATTAGTGAATATTCAGATTACAGCACCCCTGTGTGGTTTTACTGCATGTGCATGTGGATAGGAAGAGGATGTGGGATGGATGAGGACATGTCACTGGCTGAGTAACAGGAAGGAGACTGCCTTTAAAAAGTGGAGTGATTAGAATCTGGATCTAATTCATCATATAGATTACTGTTGGATTTAATAAGATGTCTGGAGGGCAGTAACAAAGACTTGTGTCTATGGCATCTCACAATAGCATGTAATTGCATTAGTTTGGTCAGTTTATTGCAATAACAGTAATACCATGCAAATTATTTTAAATGTAGATAGACTTTCCTCATTGGAAAAGAAAACTGCATACAAATGTAAAATTGAAATTTTCTATATAAATCCTGCATGGCATGACTCAGTCACTATATAAATTAGACTCCTACTACTGTTCCCTTGTGAGTAAAAGATGTCTGTCTGCCGATCTCTTTCTTTCTCTGACATTAGTCCTCCTGCCATTCCCCAAGGCCTCTCCCAGGGAATATCACCAGAGAAGCACTTAAACTTTCTCCACAGCTCAAGGGACATGTGCTCAACCGACATGTATTTCCAGAGCCACACTGATGGGATATCTTAGCACTATCCCACCACACCTTCCACAAAGTTTTCCCATCATATAATGAAACGTATCTTTTAGATTTATATGTTCACACATGCTCAGGCATGTCATTATCATTTGGCTCTCCTCCTAAAGCTACAAGCTGTATCCTTAAAGCTTCAAAGCAAAAACACATGTAATAATAGTATTACTTTTCAAGCCATGCCATGGGATAACTCAATGCTGCTAGCACTTCCCCCTCACTGGCATCGTCTCTCAGTTGGTCATCACTTTGGTCTAAATTGAAATAACTACTGGATTGATTGCCATGAAACTGTGTGCACACATTCATGCTGCCTTTGATGACCCCATGACTGCTCTTTGCTCTGACATTTGATACACATATCAATGATGCAGATAGGGTGAATCTCGAATGATCCCCTGACTTTTCCTGTAGTGCCACCAGCAGGCTGATATTTGTGGTTTTGAGTGAAATGTCTCAACTGTTTGATGGATTGCCTTAAATTTGGTAGAGACATTCATGTCCCCACAGGCCATAATAACTTTAGTGGTCATCTGAATTCTCATCAAATGGCATCTTTAGGTCCCAATTTTAGCCTGCATGCTAAGATGCTAAATAATTTGCTGAAGTAAGACTGAGAGGATTACATGTGTTAAATATCAGAATGTAAGCATTGCTATTATGTGTATGTGAGCTAAAAACACCACTCTATTTAAATACAGCCTCACAGAGCCACTATGGCTGTAGACTCTTAGTCGTATTTTTTTGCTATTAGAACCAGCTTTGCTCAGCAAGCACAACTGGCTCACACAAGGAAATTGGCATTGCACCAACCTTAGCCCCATTGTGAAGGCAAGAAAACATGCTCAACAACACCCTATGAGGAAAGAAATTGAAGGCTCTGCCGGCTGGGCAGCAGCATAGCCTCTTTGGATACAAAGCAAATTAGACAAACAACAAGCAAAATAAATGTTCTATTAAAGCAATAGTGGCAATAGTGTGATGGGTGGTACTGAGGGAAATGTTAATATTTCCTGAGGAGATGGCCTGAAACACTTTCTGAGTGCATACATGCACATGCAGTCTACTTGTGAGGTCAGAGCTTATAACCACACATAAATCTTGACCGATAGACAAAGGGACAGGTTGCCACATACATGATCCCCATCCTCAGTTTTCTCTTAAAGACATTAACTTCACCCTTTTTCCAGGAACTGTGCTAATGGATGCTGCTGTTCATCCTTTGCAGAAGATCCAAACCAGCCCATTTTCTCAAGTGCAACCAGATGTCCATGACCTCAGCCAGCTGAGCCGTTCTTTCTGCAAAATGACCCACTTCCCCCTCACATGCTCTTTGGACATGTTTCAATGCCTTTCAGTCTGCCACATTCCAGTTTGAGGCATTCAAGTGCAATGCGCAAGGTAGCCTAATTTCCTAGGTTAATAAGGGAGTTGGGGTGGTCCTATATTTAACATGGAGAGTGGAAACCACATTAAAAGGCCCTTTGGCTGTCCCTGAGCTCTTTCCCCATGGACTGACTGGCCCTTTTAATACAAGACAGCTTCAATGTGGCCTCAATTGGAAAACAGGCTTTACACCGAATGCATCAGAGTCACAGTCACAGTCCTTACCAATCATTGTCATCATGCCTGTGAAATTGATTATAAATTTTACACATAGACTCCAAGCAGGGATCTAACTCTCACTGCAATCTTTGTTTTAATTAGCCTGATTTTAATTTCTTCTGCCTGCATTGCTGCATTGTTCTTTATATTTTTATGATAACCACAGATGTATGTTTCCAGTACTGCATTGAACAATCTTCAGTTCAGTTTCAGGGCATTTTAAGAACCAGTGTCAATGTCATAGAGGCAAAAATATTCAACAGGGAGGTTGGTGGGAGAGGTATTCACATAATTTGCTTAAGTGAAAGTATACCACCATGTAAAAATACCCAAAAGCATCATTGCATTCAAAGTCTTACTGAAGTAAAACTTGACTTAAAAAAAAAACTTGCACTTAAAATATCAAAAGTGAAAGTATTAATTGTATATTACAATAAAGGGTAATTTTTATTGATGCATAAATATGTCAGGAGCATTTTAATGTGGTTCCTAACTGTAGCCAAGTTGGAGGCAATTTCAACAACAGCATCATATTTTAGATACTGATAAAGTGTTTTGTTCTCATTTCTTGATCCGAAAAGTAACAATGGCCGAAGAATAAATGCAGTGGAATAAAAAGTACAATTTTCCTTATGAAATGTACTGCAATAGAAGTTTAAAGTAGCATAGAATGACAAGTACAAGTAATTCTAAGTAATGACAAAACTTCAGCAGTTGTATGACGTTATATTCACTGGTTGTTTGACATTCTAAAAAAGGCACTTCCATAAAGGGTCGTGTGTCTGCAGGTTTTCATTCCAACCAAACATACTGAGCTCAACTCATTTAATCAGCAGATCTCAGTCTTCAAACAGTTGATTGGTCGCATCAGGTGTGCTCTTCGTTGACTGGAACAAAAATCTGCAGTAACGCGGCCCTTTATGGAATGGTTTTGACATGCCTTCTCTATAATGATTTGGAAGGCATTTAAATCTCTGCTACTGGAAATGTATTGACATTTTTGGACTGTTTCTCAGTGCTGTTAAAACTGCATGTGTCTCTCTTCCCATGTGGAGCAAAAGGCTGGTCTCTGCAAAGTAAACTTTTTATTCTCCAGTGTTAATATAAAAAAGACACTGCACGAGTTCAGGTTAAGGCTGCGGTTAGTCATGATGCACTTGATGCACATGATTAAACAGGGTAAGCCTGTGGGGGAAAAAATGAAATTAGTGTGAGGGTGGAGCAGGTTGGGTGTTGCCAATCATTGCCTATGTTGATGTCAGATTAGTCTAGTCATGTGGCACTCATTTTATTTAGTGCACAGGAAGCAGATGCTCATGAGCAGCATACACTGACATCCCACACAATTAAGCCAAGTCTCTTTCCACTACTTGTTGATATGTTGTCTGAGAGTGTGTTTGCACGAGGGTGGAGTACAGAATATGAAGGTAAGATACAGTGTGTGAACATCTCCAGGGTCGACTCCACCTGCTCAAGACATCAGAGGAGCTAAAAAGCAGCTGCTGAAAGGTTTTATGACACTCTTAATATTTGGTATTCTCTTTGCTTAGCAGATTCAGCTCAGTAACCACTCAGCTTTTATGCTTTCTCTGTCTCAGTTTATTCTCAGCTCACATATCCACCACCACCCACCCACCTACACCTCGCCACACACACACACATACACAAGTGTTTGGCATTGGCAGTAATATTACTTATAAGGACCTTCTCACTGGCTATATCTACCTCTAAACCCGGAGCAGCTCTTCGGAGAAGTGAGGAGCAGCACAATGTCCACACCTTGGATTGTCCTCACTTCCTCTAACCTTGAGAGAATGTATTGTACATATAAATATACACTTAGGTGATGGGGTTCACGTGCTGTAAGGTCTTTGAATAAAGGAGCAGGCTGCATATATACAGTAATTTGTGTGTCTGTATGAATTATTATGTCATCCTCTTTGAAGGAAATGCGACAAAGGTCTGCAGCTGGACTTGAACTGCTGACCGGTGCTGTTCTTGGTTGGTGAGGACAGTTAAGGCACCTGAACATAAATCAATAATTAAATCTTAATCAGTGGAGCTGGTAAAACACAGTCTTTTAGAACTATTTAGCAATAGAGGCAGACTTAGCTAAATAAAGCACTCAGAAATGGAAACAACAATATTTTTTTTTCCAATAAATTCAAAACTACATGCATTATGATCAGCTTGGCTAGGAAGCTACAGCTAGTGGTTGTGCCAGGCTTCTCTGACCCCTCTCGTCTTTTGCACCAAGCTCCAGTGTGGTTGCTGCAGAGTTTCGTCTCCTCCCACTCAGGTTGACTTAATCAATGATATTGTTTCTGCCTGCAGGAGTATTCTGCCACAGATACATTTTTCATAAATAGAAAAACAATGCTTTCGGTCTCAAGTAACTTTCTCTGGGTTTTCATTTCAGCACCTCGGACAGCAGCTCCCAGGGGTGTCCCTATAGAAAATCCCTGCAGTTAATGTCACTGGACAGGGAAATTAGGATAAGAGGAGACAGCTGGAGAAATAAATGATAACTGTGAAAATATTTTTCAGTTTATCACGTGATATCTGGTTCTGATGAGTTACATCACTCTGTTTCTAATATTGCTACAATGACATGCCTCCTGTTTTCTGTTCTCTTGCTTTTTCATGATTTATATTTTACACATACATTATAATGATTAAATGTGGGGTCAGGTATCCACAGTTCCAGAGCTGGTCCCTTTTAGGGCTGGATATCATGACATTCATAAAAAACAAAAAAAAACAAAAAAAACAAAAAAAAAAACTGGTCGGGTTAAGGTAAGAAAAGGCAAGTATTACTCACTCTCTCTGTCTCTCTCTCTCTCTCTCTCTCTCTCTCTCTCTCTCTCTCTGATGATATTATTATATTATACATGACCTGCCATGCTGTGTGCTCCGGTTGCCCTTTTGACATTCACCAAATTAGCCCTTAAATATTATATGTGGCTCGTGTGCGTGTGGAACGATTGTGTGTGCCCTTTGATGCCAAGATCATTAGTGTTTCACTAATATGTATGTATGTGTGGGGTGAACCACATTTTTGATTTTCCTTTTCAAATTTCTGCTCCTTGAACAACCATCTCTTTCTCTCGCATCGACCTGTTCGACCTCTCCTCTGTCCTTCCCAATCCCCGCCCTCCCTTTTCGCTCCTCTTCACTGTAACTATCGCCACTTTGGCACGCAGGCGTCTCTTGTGCCTTAGCTTTCAGATGGGATTGCAGTCATTCCAAACATCATTTCTTTGTGCGTAATTAAGAAACTAACGTTTCAGTGTTCCATTGATGATGGAATGGCTGAAGAAAATATATTACAAAAGGTAGCGTGAAATGCTGGTGCGTCTTTTAAGACTGTCCCGGAAACAAAGGCTCTGATACATATGTGAGTAGCCTATTTGAAAATGTCCTATCTGTGGGCAATGACCTTCTTTAAAAAGAAGACTGATTTGACTTGTCTAGTAAGTGTGTGTGTGTGTGTGTGTGTGTGTGTGTGTGTGTGTGTGTGTGTGTGTGTGTGTGTGTGTGTGTGTGTGCCTGAGCGCGTGTCTACAAGGCGGAGAGAGAGGGGCAGAGAGAGGCGGGCACGCCCAAACGATGGTGTTGAATGACGCCCGTCTGTTGCTTCTTGTGTATATCGGTGCGTCCTGCGATTGGCGGAGGGCAGGGAAAGGTACCCAGAGCTTGCGCGCCGTGGGCGGGTGGAAAGCTGTTTATAAACCCATATCTCCCCCCGTGGGCGGGAACAGCAACAGTAGAGAGTGAAAGTGAAGGAAGAAAGTGAGAGAGACGGTGGAGGAGACGAGGCTGTGGCGGCGGCTGTGGTTGACCGGGGTTCGCAGAGGGGGCGAGGCGGCGGCCCCTGTATGCGTCTTCAACCGCGCATGGACGACCACCTCAGCCTCCTTCAATCACCCCCGCCGAGCGCAACCAAAACCCGGGGCGACAATCTGGTGAACCACGGATACACCGAGACAGAGGCCGACGTGATGACGGTTGTGGCGTGTGACAACATGCTAGAAGAGTCTGCGGCTCTGCCGGGCCACCACTCTCTGGACCGATATGAACCGGACCACGAATGCTGCGAGAGGGTCGTCATCAACATCTCAGGGTTACGGTTCGAGACGCAGCTCAAGACTCTGTCCCAGTTTCCAGAGACGCTGCTGGGGGACCCCAAGAAGAGGATGAGGTATTTTGATCCTCTTAGGAACGAGTACTTTTTCGATCGGAACCGACCCAGCTTTGATGCCATTCTCTATTACTACCAGTCTGGTGGGCGCATCAGAAGACCCGTTAATGTGCCCATTGACATTTTTTCTGAGGAGATCCGGTTCTATGAACTGGGTGAGGAGGCTATGGAGAAGTTCAGGGAGGATGAGGGATTCATAAAGGAGGAGGAGCGGCCGTTGCCGGAGAATGAATTTCAAAGACAGGTGTGGCTGCTCTTTGAGTACCCCGAGAGCTCGGGTCCCGCACGGGGCATAGCGATAGTGTCTGTCCTGGTCATTCTCATCTCCATTGTCATCTTCTGCTTAGAGACACTGCCGGAGTTCAGGGACGACAACAGGGATCCGATCACCATTACCCCTTTGATAAATGGCACACTCCCATATTTAATCAGCCCCTTCTCAGACCCGTTCTTTGTGGTGGAGACCTTGTGTATCATCTGGTTCTCCTTCGAGCTGCTGGTGCGCTTCTTTGCATGCCCGAGTAAAGCCACGTTCTCCAAGAACATCATGAACATTATTGACATTGTGGCCATCATTCCCTATTTCATCACCCTGGGCACAGAGCTGGCAGAGAGACAGGGAAATGGACAGCAGGCCATGTCATTAGCCATTCTGCGCGTAATAAGGCTTGTTCGGGTGTTTCGCATCTTCAAACTCTCACGTCACTCAAAGGGGCTTCAGATTTTAGGACAGACTCTGAAGGCCAGTATGCGTGAGCTGGGTCTGCTTATCTTCTTCTTGTTCATCGGTGTCATCCTTTTCTCCAGTGCTGTCTACTTTGCAGAGGCAGACGATCCGGATTCGGGTTTTAACAGCATCCCGGACGCATTCTGGTGGGCTGTTGTGACCATGACCACCGTGGGCTATGGGGATATGCACCCCGTGACAATCGGGGGAAAGATTGTGGGGTCTCTGTGCGCCATCGCCGGTGTGCTGACCATTGCTCTGCCTGTACCCGTCATTGTCTCCAATTTCAACTACTTCTACCACAGAGAGACGGAGGGCGAGGAGCAGGCACAGTACCTGCACGTGGGGAGCTGTCAGCCCCTGGCAGACACAGAGGAGCTGAGGAAGACTCGCTCCTCTTCCTCACTCAGCAAGAGCGAGTATATGGTGATAGAGGAGCACGGGATCAACAGCGCGTTCAAACAGCAGCCCAACTTCCCCACCACCACGCAGAACAACTCGCAGAATTGCGTGAATATAAACAAAAAGATTTTCACCGACGTGTAGCCAATTTAAGAGTCATGGCCCTGAACACAGGAGGAGGTGGTGTGTCAACACACAGATGGCTCTGTCGTTACGCACCAGCGTGTGGAAGCAGCGGTAGATCAGATGAAGAGAGAGAGAGAGAGAGAGAGGGAGAGATAGAGCAAAACCTGTATGTTCAGAGACGCTGCTTTGTGCTCCATTCAAAGAATCAGGACTTTTCATTTCACTGATCTGAATTCATAATTCTGTATGGTTCCATTCGCGCTTGGAGAGAAAGAGCTCCTTAACGTCTTAGGCCTACTATTCTTCTCTGAGTGAGGGAATTGACCTGTTGTGCATTGTGCAATAGCCAATATATTAGCACAACAGGTAGTAATAGAGCTTTATAAATGTGAAAGATGAGTACAAATGTATGCTACTCGAAGGACACTCACATTGTATTAACATGCGTTATGAGTCGTGATTCGTCAGTCATAGCCTATGTATAATATTCAGAATAATTTAAATATGTGTGTGTGTGTAAACACATGTGATGTCTGAAAAACACAGTTCTGCATATATTATTCAATTAGACCGTTCTGTGCTATGCCTTTATTGTGCGTTAAAGTCTAGTCCAAATGCTACTGTCTTTAAAACAATAATCCTTTAGAATTCCACGACATGTCCTGTCAGGCTATTTAATGCGTAAACGGCACCTTATAAACACGGGGGCCAGCCAGTGTCTCATTATCGGTGTAAGACACACGTGAGGGAGGAAAACATAGCGCTCTTTCACGCACACACGCAGCGATCAAAGATGGCGCGTGCTTCTCTTTGGATGCCTCAAATATAGCCCGCTGTGATGCAGTCTCCATGGTGACGGTCGTTTCCTCGGTAACCCCGGTCACCGTTGCCATGGCATCCTAGTTTCCACAGTAACCTCCCAGATGGCTTGGGAGCTATATCGAAGATTCTCATCGAAAAGCTCGTCTTCAGTCTCTAAGAAGACTGTTTTGACGCCACGATTCGCGTGCGTAAAGTTCAAGCCAGAACATGCCCAGCGCCACTACCGCCGATCAGCAAGCTCACTCAGTGACTTTAACAGTGACACCAAAACAAATTCGACTCAGAAGGTCTGTTTACAAATTGCCACCATGAACTGAAAATGAACCAGGCACGACTCAGAGAGGCGATAGGAGGGAGGAGGCGGAAGGAGAGGGAGCGCGTGAGGAATTATGAATGGACTGGGAGCACGTTGTGTCTGGCTGTCTGGAGTGCGCTACCGCGGGTGCTCAGCAGAGGCTGCTGTTCTCCCACTGATAAAACTGGTGAGTTCTGAGCACTGTCATGCCTCTTTCTCCTTGTGAATTATCCTTTTACCTTTAGCCACGGGACCAGTGTGTTTACTGTTTGCAGATTTACACAAGTGTCTGATTGACATGTCAGTTCGAGGAGGTCGGTCTAATCTAGAAATCTGAAGAGAATTGTACCTTCTTGATATTACATCTTCACTCACAGGTGTAGGTCAAAACAGCACCTTGTAATTCTTGCATTGGTTTTATGGTTTAAATCACAACATACTGTAAGTGAACAGTCAGTGTTTTGTTTTTCGTCATTGCTTTTATTAATGCTGTAGCAGTGTTCCACCAGTTGCAGGTATGTGCATGTTCAGACATCCATCAGCCTCAGTGTGTGAGCTTTCATATTTCATGTAATGGGCGCGATGCTCCTGCAGTGTTCCCAAGGCTGTCTTTAACCTTCAGCTGACTTTGTCCATGGAAAGGATAAGGGCACCAACAGCAGGCACCCACCCAGCTCGTCTCAGAGCTGCCTCCTGGTGGCCATCATCTCATGCTAGCAGACCAGGTGGTTCGTACCTGCCTTGTGTCCTCGTTCTTCATTTGCCAGTGATATGAAAGAGGTCAGAGGTCAAATAACCCTGACATACAAGACAGCAAGAGCAAATAGAGAGCTGCAGGTCTGACAGTGGTATTGCTGAATAAAATCTCTATTGTTTCTTATCAAGTGTTTGATGACTGGAGATTGCTTTCATCTGTAGGTGGTTTATTGAGTATTTCATTTGCTAAAACAGTAAATCATCATTTGGATGCTGACGACAGTTAGCATTGCAGACTGACTCAGTTTGTGGATTTGTATTGTGAAGCTCGCTGAAAATCTTTTTGGCTTCTACCTTGCATTTTCTGTACCATATTCTTGTCCTGTTGTACTGCTATCCCAGCAGATGTATCTATAGGTTTATGTTCAGTGTCCTCCCTGACTGTGATTACTATGAAATCTTAAAAGGCAGGATGGGGACTCTATCAAGCAACTCTGTTCTGAATGTATTTAGTGTGGTTATGTGTGCACATGTTGTACACTAATTATATGTGTACCTCTTCAGTCATGGTTGAGTGATAACAGGGCAGTCTCATTAACTGGCTGAGCCTAAAGGCAAAATGGGAGGTCCCACAGAATGACCTCTTCATTGATTGTTGCTTTCCATTCTGACCCCTGACCTTGACTTCATATATTTGTCAGTGAAAACCTCCATGTGAGTCATCAGTTAAATGGCCTGCTCATTTCTCGGCTCACATAAAAGCTCCTGTTAAGGGAAACACCGGTCTATTGATCAGTAAGTGGGATATATTGTAGAGGAGACTGCGGTTTATCATCTAACTAGATTGGTCAGTCTGGAAGCTGCTCTCATGGGCACGGGCGGGATGAATTGTTAGAGACAAAAACACAGACATAATACAGTTCTGTACAACGCATGCTCATCTTTTCAGTTCTTCTAAGGTGCCATCTCGGCAGTTCACTTAAGTTGTTTCTGTCACAGAGTCTAATTACCTCTCCTTACCTCTGCCCCTCTTTCTTTAATTTCACAACAGTGTAGACATTTAGTTGATGCTGTTATACAGGCTAAATTGCAGCAAGTGGGTTATTAAGATGCACATCTACTTAACCCAAAGACGGAATGTGGCTGTCAGTGAGGAAGGTTCCAGGGAAATTTTGCCCTTCGTGTTACATGACAGGTTTATCCAAGAGTTACCTGCTCCTCTCCTCTCCTTTTCTCTCCTCCTGAACTGACAGTGTTTACAGTTTGATTTTTGCATGAGTGGTAATGAGACAGCTGGGAGAAGAGGAGCAGCCTTGCGTTGTTAATAAGACCACCAAGCTGTGTGATGGGTCTGGCTACACTCTATGGCTCTAACAATTTTTCTTTTCCTCCTCCTCCTCCTCCTCCTCCTCTCTCTCTCTCAGGTGAAAGTTGTTCCATTTCTTTGCACAGACCTCCCGGAACCCCTGATGATCCCAATTAGACTGCCTCCCATTTAGGTAAATAGACCGTATTTGATCAGGACAGTAAAATATGGCATGGGTGAACTTTAATTAACATCCACACATAATTTCTTAGAAACGCTGTCTCATTTTACAGCTGTGTAGATTACCCCATAACCTGCAGTGACCTTTTTTTTCCTTTTAGGAGTGCAATGACTCTGGTCTTCCTGTTGGGCTCGATGGGCCAAAGCTAAGAGTTGAGACAGAACTCCCACTGGATCAATTTTTCTTTCCTACCCTCCTCCTGACTTTTGTCCTCCAACGTGGACTTACAACAAGCGGTGCCTAGCAGATCTCCCCCCTCCGGTGGATCATCACTCAATCCAAAATGCAGCGAAATGCAATCACAAGAATGAAACAAAAAACAGATGTTACAACTTATTCAACTTACAGTTTTGTAGCAGCAGTTTTATGACTGCTTCTTTTCTGGAGTAAACACATCGTGAGTGGAACCACCACAAGATTTGAAGTGATTCAGGCAGTGACAGAATTCAGCTGGAACTGTGCTATGGACTCTGACGTTTCTCCACATCGCTTTCTATGTCAAATTCAAAAGGACAGATTCAGGAAACAGCCAGCAACTTTGCAAAGCACATGCCATTCCTGGACTTTACAAGGATTTCTACATTCTGTACTCATATTTCTGGCGAATGATATTTATTATGGACAATAACTGACAAACAGCTTTTGCTTCAAGTCAAAAGTGAGAGAAACTGAGGCCAATCGTGATTTGCTGATATGAAACTGTGATACAAATCAAAGACTGTTAGCCATATGCCTTTCTTAGCTCTGTGTGCTCTGTATTGCTGTTATGTGAAACACACGCATACGTACGTGTGCTGGTTGCAGCTATTCCCTTGACATGGAGAACAATACAAAGGCATGCACGTATACACAAACACAGACACACAAACATGCACACACATATATACACATGCCTGTGAATGGCTCTCTTGTATCCCAGAGTGCACTGATGTGTTTTTTGGGAAGGCCAGATTATTGTCAGGGGATGGCTGTGTATACCAGTATTTGTTCTGTGTTATTATGTGCTGTCTTAAACATGACCCATATAAAGAGATTATGAGTTGTGCTGTCTTTATTCGAGAGGGGCTGCAGCCTGCTTTGACTCAATTACTGACATAATGGTACTCATCTATGTCTGGCAGAATATCTAGGTTCAATTACTGATCCTATTATCTACTGTGTGCATACAGCATATTTCTGTTATGGCAAATATGAGTAGAGACATTACATAACAACATAACTTTCTCCTTTGTAGACGTTTCTGTACAGTTAATCCACTTCTCTCATACTGTGATAGATGTGGAGTAACCTATTCAATTTTATTTCATTGTTTAACAAGATAAAGGTGAAATAAAGGCAGAGCAAAACCATCCAATAGTTTCTAATTAGACACTAGATCAAGTGAATATAATACTTTCACAGTATAAAAATGTGATTCTGCGCATGATAAAAAATGGTGCCATATTTTTCATTGTTTAATCGTTCAATAAAGTGGTAATTTCTGAATTTAATTGGAGCATTAATATTCATAAAAATTACCATGCAGACCCTCACACAGTGATAGTCTTTTAGACGTGATCAACTGTGTTTGGCTCGCAGCCCTGAAAAAGACACTCATACAACAGAAGTCTCCTCTGTAATTGTGCAGACAGAAATCTCTCTGTAACAGGGTGACTGGGCCAGTCCTTTATGAGAACACACTGCATCTATTTGAAATGTAGCGAAACAGAAGCATAATATCAAAATAAAATATCTGTCTGAGAGAAGCACCAGGGATTTATATTTGGCTTGGTGCAAGAGATGGTGATTCCCAGTCTTAAGGGAACATTATCTTAAGCTGCCACGCATTTGGCTAATCTCCGAACTGCCTGATTGGTCCTTAGAGAGAACTGAACTGTGCGTGAGGCCAGTGGAAAACTTCATATCACGCCTGTGCCGAGGAGGTAAATATTAACATTCTACCAGAGGTTTGCAGCCATCACGCTGTCATCCTGTGTATGAGCCAGTGTGCTTTATTGCTCAAGTGAGCCCACCAGCTTGCTAATAACTCTGCCATCTCTCTAGGCTTTTGCGTGTCCACAAGTATCAAACTGCCTTTGTGTAAGGCACATTGGAAATGTAGCAGCAGTTCTAGACTAAATGTTTATTATTACAGCAAAACCCCCTTAAGTGACTTCTCTTTCTGGCTTGTTGCCTGTCATTTTCTTTCTCTTTCTCTGTCTTTGTTACTGAAGATGTTAGTGAAAGATCCGACTGAGACCACAAAAACACCTATGACGTCATCAAAGCTCACCGCTGGCCTTGGCAATACAGCAGGAAATCTCCATAGCAACAAGGGAGGGTTGTTGGAGGATATGGAGAATGGACCTATAGAGCAGACTCAGTCGTCTACAGGTGCATGGAAGATGTCAGCACTTAAGCTGTCTGTATTAATATCAACTGTTGCAGCGTTTATGTGTACAAGGGTGCTGAGAAAGTGAAGGGGTTGGCAGTGTGTCATGTTGTGTGTCTTTTGGGTCAGTCTATATGTGTTTGTGCTTGACTGTCTCTGGCAGAGGATCAGTGCATTGTGCCACAGGCAGATTGGGTCTCACCATGCAGGTACTCCACAGCAGGTCAAAGTGGAATTAAGACAATGTCAACACAAGCCAGTCACGAGCCAAAATCAGATTGTGTACAATAACAGATTTGTCTTTTTTTTAGCCACTTGGTGGCAGCGAAAAATAAGTTGTGAACACAACACTGACACATCTTCACCTTTTAAGTTGATATGGTGGTAGCAACTTATTCTGTATTCACACATCCAGCAGATACAAAGCAACATTATCACTCCTTTAGAGTCATCTTTCTGATCACCTGGTGAATGAGTCCAATATTCACTCTGCGGTAGCTCTGTTTTTGGTCTCTACCAACTCCGGACAAGGTAGTATACAGTGGGTTTTTAGAGGTTTTCTGCTAAAAACAGCTGCATTAAAACATTTAAAAAATCTATTGCTCTCCAAAGACCTTTAAACAAAGCACAGCAAATTCTCCCAACATACCTAGCACAACATAAAATAAGATCACCTGCAACCTTTTCTATCTGTGTAACAATTCAATCATGTGATATTTCCGTGTTTACGAGCAGAGCCAAACTGCCAGCAGCTGGGAAGGATGGTTGCTAAGGAGGATGATGCTGTTGCTAGAGCTTCCACAAAAAATCAGATTATTTCTGGATGCTGATTGGCTGATCAGTTCCAGTTTTCAGCCTCAAGCACAGGAGACATATGTTCTACATACAAAACACACAAAACAAAACAATCTCGGTCGTACACATACACACTGGTCAACACATGGTAGGCACACAAACAAAAACATTCAAACCCAGATGTTAAAACACATTAAATTTTTTTTCTCTCTGGCTGTTGGAAGGGCTGATCTGCTGCCAGTCATCTCAGTTACTGCTGCTAAAACAAACAGAGATGGTGAAGAGGGAGAGAGAAGAAAGAGAGTTGTGCTCCATTGCATGACTCATCATTCAGTCACTGTGACCTTTATCTGCTCCCCTGTCCACCTGTGTTGTTCCATCCGTCCTCTTCAGTTTCATTTTCTACACACCTCTATGTCCTGTTGACTATGTTAATCTCCCTCTTCGACCTCTCTTTCCTCCCATTTGCTGGAGGAGATTTCTTTGGCATCACTGCAAATTAAATGTCACACTACCAAGCCTCATTGTAAAGGAGATCTCTGCATATAGCATACATGTTCAGCAGTGCATACCTAGTCATGCAGAATAGATATCGTTAATATACTCCAAAGTTTCCTCTCTAAGCTACAGCCACACCTCCAGAGTAAGGCCATTGATTTTTCCTTGTTTTTCAAAGGGCCGAAAAACAACAGAACGTGAAACCACATACAGAATCAATAGAGTAGAGTACTCTACTCTGAAGGTAAGGACATATCTCATCATCAAAACAGTGATGATCATCAGCCTGGCTGCTCTCAACAGGCAGGTAGAGAACTTCCAAGGTCAATCTCTAAATATAGAGAGACCCCGGAGGGAGACGTGCAGGGAGAGACAGAGGCATGAGGGGAGAAAATGAGGAAAAAAGAGGTATGAAGGGTCAAAATAAGCTTTAGTGGTAATTATGTTCCTAGCAGGTGCCTGTTGAGAAGTGCTATTTTGAGGCCCACATGCCATAATCAATTAGTAATGGAAGAGCGATTTCACATTTCACAGTGAAATGAAAGGTTAAGTGGCAGGTGGAGCTGTCATTCAGTAACTCAGGAATATTGGCACACCAGAGGCAAAGCAGCAAAGTTGTATAGTAGAGCATGTATTATCATTAGCATCATTATGTGCATGTCCTGTCTGTGCATTTGTATGCATGTACTTGATTTAACTTCTCCGTTCTCCATTAAAGTTTCTTGTCTCGTAGTTATATAGACTGTAGTCCATGTCAGTATGACTTTGTGTAAATGTGTTCTTCAGTGTGTGCACGTGTGTGTTCATGCACATGCAAATACAGCAGCTCATTACATGTTTGTGTGTGTGTGAGTGTGATGTAGCTTGTAAGTGAGTGATCACCTGCTGCAGCACCAGCAGAGGTCACCCAGGACAAAGCTCCTCCCCTGCAGTCTGCTGTCATAAGTTGGATCAACACCCTCCTCTCTCCTTCACTCTGTTTCTTGCTCACTCTCCACCTCCCTCTCTCATTCCCACATGTTCTGCTGCATAGAAAAGGGTGGAGATTGTAGGTGTGCACGTCTGCTGACACACACGGATTCACAAATATGCTGATCATCTCACAGTATACCTCAAAGGAACCATGGAGTTCTGGGCACTCACTGTGCATTCCTGATGTCTCTTATTATTCCATCTACCAAAAAAAATGTGTTTTCTCATCCACAGTTCAAACAAAACTCTGACATTTCTGTCTAGACATTTTGATCTCCCTCCTAAGCCACTGCCTTGCCACCACAGTGCATCAGTGGGCACAAAGAGTCACAATTAACAATGGCCAAATTAAATTAAGAAAGTGCTCAGGCATGGTTTATGGCAGTCGTGTGGGATTGTTAGTAGGAAAACATTCTTAAGTTTCTCTGTGAGGTTCCATCTGGTCTGCCTGGCTGAACACAAAACAGAATCAATGGTTCCATCCTGAGACTTGGCACAACCTGAAGGTGAGAGGAAACTGGAGACAGAAAGCAAAATTTGAAATGGCTGGAGGGTTAATGGCCTTCTAAAGTCAACTGTGTGCCAGTAATTCAAAACTATTAATACAGTATACTATAGATCAGGAGTTTTCAAAGTCAGACACTGTGAACCTCCCCTCAGACAAAATCAAGACAGCTGTGCCCCCAAACTGCATCTGGTGTTAGAAGGTGTGCTTTCTTCTATGATTTTATTTACTGGATGGATATCAGATGTGATCTGAAAGTGTAAGTCACACCAAATCGAAAAATATGTGTATCACATCCGTTCAGATTTGACTGAGTTATGACTCTGAGTACTGTTTTTTACCTTTATCTTACTTTTAATTTTGACAGTCGAGAGCTTAAGGTCAAAAAATATCTTTAATTGCCTCCATGGGTTGTGTTTCACAGCCTCTGCTGCTGCTCCAGCTGCTGAAGGCATTGGTAAACCAACCAAATCACTGGGAAAAACGATAACAACTAATTTCTCGTTGTGTTCACAATACCAGCATGCACATCCTTGGCTCACTTGCCCCCCTGCTTCCCCCCCAGGGAGGCGTACCTCCCAGTTTGACAACCCCTCCTGTAGATAGATGGTGTAGGGAATTAAGTAAATGAGCTCAACATCATCCCCAGTATCTTTTGCAAATAATGTATACGCATATGTTAATTTTGACTAATTACAATGCTCCCTGGTCACTTATCATCAGTGTATCAGATAGCAGATATTAGAACACAGTTCAGCCATAACTTTAATTTATGTTAGGTTTACAGTACGGCTTAGAGTAACCTAAACCTAAACCGAAAACATTAAGGTAAAGCTTGTGGTTATGAAGACTGAATTCTAATATGAAAAGTGACCATGCGATTGTATGCAAAATTGTAAATGTAAAATCATTGCAAGAATGAAATAAAACATTAATTCAACAGAGGGCTCACTCCTCCCCCACTCCCAACAAAGCCAATCCCATATCCCATACTCTAAGTGCCCCGTCTCGCTAGTAAAACTGCTACAGATGATTGCTGTGAATGCGGTGGTGGACGATGAATCATTACACTGCTGACACCCAGCATTCGATATTGGCAGCTGGGCTCTTAGCTGCCCTCCATTTAGAACTGGACCCTCTTCATTTACATTTACCAACGATGAGGATTAAAGAGTTCCTGGCCATCAATCATCCTGCTTATGGAAAAGTGTTGATAGCTCCTCATTCAGGCCTTCAGCCAGAGTGGCAAATTGGTTATCAGCTCTGCGCAGAGTGAGTTACTGCTGCAGTCCCTGTGGTCCAATTCCTTTAATCAGTATTTTGACACTTTGATCGGAAAAGGATTGCATATCATGTTGAACCTGTCCTTGGGCAGCAGAGAATGACAGAACAAGGAGAATGCATGGGGGAGGACATGTAGTGTTCCTCATGTATTCTCGATGGAGTTGTGGAGCCTCTTTTTCTTTCCTGTGTGATTCCCACTCTCTGCCTGAAGACATATCTGGGTTTTCACCTGGCCCACTTTCTCACCATGGATGAAAGACTGTCTGCAGGAAAAGATCACTGCATTAGTAAACAGTTTAGAATTGCTTTAAAAGCTGTTAGCATCAGTCCTCTGTGTGTGTGTGTGTGTGTGTGAGAGTGTGTGTATGCATGTGCTTAATAAGACAGTAATTAGCGGACTGTGATACAGCACGCAGGTATGTAAATTATCAGAGCATAATCAGCAACTCTGCAAGTTGCAGAGCCTGCCTCTATATCCTGAATACACTGAGGGTCTCACAGGTGGCGTATACATTTTACTTTATGCCACATTTATCAAGGTGAATATAAAAAGTGTATAGATTATTCCAAAGCAGGCACGGGGGCACTGCTAGCAGCTATTAAAATCTGTACACCTGTATCTGCACCCACAGATATGTAAAATGATGCTAAAATTACTCAAAAGGAGTTACCAGGCAGGTTGACCTGGGACTTGACCTATTCGCACTGGGGTCACAGACATGCTGCCAGCGGCTCCAGGCTCATTATCCCTCATACCCTCAATTCATTACCCTCATTTTTCTTTCATTCTTCAAGACCAAAATAAATCATGATATCGTTTGTGTGCGTCAAGGGCACACATTAGAACTTTTTATGAAGAAACATTCTTTCTTTAAATGTAGTTCTGTGCTATCACCTCTTCTGAGACGCGCGTGTTTTGTTGAAAAGCGTTTCCACCCTGTGGTGGGCGATGCTTCCCCTTTAATGTGGAGCGCTAAGGACAGGAGTGTCGGCGAAGGGGGAGCGCAGAGGGATGGGGCGAGGCGCGCAAGAGGCTGTTAGTATGCGCCGCGATGCCCTACTGCAGCCCACGCGTCTCAACTATGGTGAATTATGGTGAATTATGAGAGACATGGGAAGAATCGGCAGCCCAAAAAGAGTCAGTCGTGATGAGATGACACAGCCGCTTGACAGATTAGTCAAGTAAGGGAAGAAGGAGAGATATGAAGGAATGGACTCGCGACCTCAAGGCACCTTTTAAGAGGAGACAAACTGGATAAAAATACATGCGCCTGCGCACCAAGAGAATCAGGGTGAATTCCTGCATGCCATTATCTGAAATTATGCTGTTGTTCGACAGATAATGCTTTGCTGCTTTGTTTAGTGCATGGAGTCTATTGTGGCTGTCCATGATCCACACAGGAGAGGGCTGCAAATGGCTTGAGCATGTCTGGCACCTGCCACTCCAAACTAACTCACTCGCGCTTGCCAGCAATCAACTACAACCCTGTCATTTAATGTTTGAACACCTCCGTGCATGAACTTGGCTGCTTTGTCTCAAATACATGAAAAAGATTTTCTTTTACCTATTAAAAACTCCATCAAAGGAGCTGCGTTGTTCCATGGAATGGGTTGTGAACGCAAGCCTCCATTTGTTACTCATGCGCATCGTCGGTGTATTCATATGGATATTCCCCACCAGAAAAAAAAAGATGGTGGAATTTACGTGGAGATACATTAGAAAATAACATTTTATTAGCGGGAAACGGACCTGTTTGGGGACCAACCAGATTTCGCTTTAGATGAAATCCGCCAAAGCATGGGCGCTTCCGAGTAGAAATACTGACAGCAGCGCCTCCTGCAACCTCCCATCCCCAGTAAGTCTCTGCAGATATCTGCCTAGAGGATTACCTTTGCTGTTGCTGCAGGCGGCGTATTGTTTTGAAGTGAGGGGCGTAATATTTTGCTGGTGCCAGCATTTCTAAGATTTGCTTAAACGCGAATCACTTTATTCCCACCACAATATCATCCCACCAGCAACCTGTAGCTTAGCAGCATCGCAACATGTATCTCCCGGTTTCTGAGGCGAGGGAGGTAACTCCTGCATCCTCACGCCCAAATGTCCCCTCTCCCACTCCCACCACTGCGTTGCTGCAGAGCCGGAGCTTCGGGTGATACATGGCTGGCAGGAGGGAGCTGCTTTGACCGCGGGGGCTGACTTTTGACCGGACGCGTCTGTACGGCCCGTTACGCAGTACCACCAGAGGACACTGAACGAGCCTCACAAGTGCCAGTGCAAATAGGTAGGACCTGTTTTTTTAGCCAGATATTGTTGTTGTTACGACCAAATTACGCATTTGTGGCTGTCTGTAAAGTTAAATAGTGATAATTAATTAATCTGAGTCAATGAAGTTTTTCTTGGCTTTGGGGGGAATGTTCACATCACACTTAGAGAGAGGAAACTCATCAGAGATTGTATAAGGCACTCAGCATGTAATCAGATTTGTTGGTTGTAATTGCACCCTGTGAGAGCTGCTACAGCATATTGATCCTGCATTGTGTTCATATGAGAGGGGACTCATAACCTAATAGACACAATGGAGCCAGTTCTCTCAAATGGTTCTCCCCCCGTCTGCTTGCATTTCTGGGAATTACTTTCAATTTTAGCCTGATGTTACATTTAACAAAAGGAATGGTTCAAAGGTATACAGGAGTGATGTTGTTGAATATGTACATTCAAAATCTAAACTGATGAATCAGTTTAAAAATGAGTGTTCTTGCTTACCACATTCATTATTGCCACCTTTCTCTGCTTTCTGTCCTCTCTTCCTGCGGCTCTCTGCAGTTAGATCTGCCTGTACCCGAACCCACAGGTGTGTGGAGGCTTTATCTCTTCGTGGCCCAACGTGGCCCCACCCTGTCTGAAACCTGCAGGTCCCATCTCCTTCCAGCATGACGGTTGCTACCAGCGACCCTGCAGACGAAACAGCAGCACACCCGGGTCAGCCTCATGACCAGTACGACCTAGAGCCGGATCATGAGTGCTGCGAGAGGGTCGTCATCAACATCTCAGGCTTGCGATTTGAGACACAGCTCAAGACCCTCTCTCAGTTTCCAGAGACGCTGCTGGGGGATCCGAAGAAAAGGATGAGGTATTTTGATCCTCTCCGGAACGAGTACTTTTTTGACAGGAATCGACCCAGTTTTGATGCTATTCTGTATTATTACCAATCAGGAGGGAGGTTGCGCCGGCCTGTTAATGTGACACTGGACATTTTTTCTGAGGAGATCCGGTTTTATGAATTGGGTGAGGAGGCAATGGAGATCTTCAGGGAAGATGAAGGTTTCATAAAGGAAGAGGAGCGTCCTCTGCCAGAGAATGAGTTTCAGAGACAAGTGTGGCTGCTGTTTGAGTATCCAGAGAGCTCAGGTCCTGCTCGCATCATTGCCATCATCTCTGTCATGGTGATTCTTATCTCTATTGTCAGTTTCTGTCTGGAGACACTTCCAGTTTTCCGTAATGACGATGAGGAGATGTACAATTATCCATTCCAGTCCTTGTCCAACACCACCTCTACCTATGATGGCTCAACATATTTTACAGATCCTTTCTTCATCGTGGAGACCCTCTGCATCATCTGGTTCTCCTTTGAGTTCCTGGTTAGGTTTTTTGCCTGTCCCAGTAAAGCTGGATTTTTTGGCAACATCATGAACATCATTGATATTGTGGCCATCATCCCCTACTTCATCACCCTGGGCACAGAGCTTGCAGAGAGGCCAGAGGACAGCCAGGCAGGCCAGCAGGCCATGTCTTTGGCTATTCTCCGTGTCATCCGTCTTGTCAGGGTGTTTCGTATCTTTAAACTGTCACGTCACTCCAAGGGGCTGCAGATCTTGGGACAGACCCTGAAAGCCAGTATGCGTGAGCTGGGCCTCCTCATTTTCTTCCTGTTTATCGGTGTGATCCTCTTCTCCAGTGCTGTCTACTTTGCAGAAGCAGACGAGCCTCATTCCCAGTTCAGCAGCATCCCTGAGGCCTTTTGGTGGGCTGTGGTTTCCATGACCACTGTGGGTTACGGAGACATGGTCCCAACTACCATCGGAGGAAAGATTGTGGGGTCTCTCTGCGCAATTGCCGGTGTGCTGACTATTGCCCTGCCTGTACCTGTCATTGTGTCAAACTTCAACTACTTCTACCACAGAGAGACAGAGGGCGAGGAGCAGGCACAGTATCTGAATATCCCAAGTGTGCCTAAAGCCAGCTCAGCTGATGATCTGAAGAAGAGTGGTCGGAGCGGCAGTGGATCCACTCTCAGTAAGTCTGACTATGTGGAGATCCAGGAGGCCGTGAACCACAGCACTGAGGACTTCAGACCAGAGGGCATGAAAACAGGAAACTGCACCCTGGCCAACACTAACTATGTAAACATCACTAAGATGCGTACAGACGTATAATGTGAGCCACTGTAGATGGTTAACTCCAGATGGCATCTACAGGGACTGTAATAGGGAGGATGAAGGTAAGACTCCCTGTATTGACCGACGTATGGCGCCCAGTACAGGGTCCAGAGCAGATAAGTGAGATAGACTTGGAAGAAAGGTCTTCAGAGAGAACCTCATGTTCTTCCACATCCTATGGTGCATATTGTAGAACTGCCACCCATCTTATTTAGGACATTGTCAGTGTCTGCATGGAGTTAGTCTTACCTATGTGACAGTAGTCGTCCTGCTCGCAACAGTAGCCAAATAGTAGCCTAACCAGTAATAATCAATATTAACAGTGTAAAGGGATCAATAGTTTGTATCTTCGTGCTTAAACTGCCACCGGGAGAAGATGCACAACAACATAATTTAGATCAGCCTAACTTTTATTTTTAATGGTTACTTAACATATTAACATGTGATTAAAAACAGGTCATTTTATCAGCAACTCTAATCTGCTGCTCTAACTGCCAAGGTCCTGACTCAGAGAAAAACAAAATCATCTTTAAGAGCACGGCTGTTCTGTCAGGGGAAACTGAATTGAGCAACAGAGAGTGAGCGATACTAATACGCTTTTGGCCAAAAGGTCATTTGTTGCTTCCTCTGTCAGAGAAGAAGCCTGAAAGCACTCACATCCCTCCCTGGACCCCACTACATATTGTCTAGTACAAACCAGTGGCCTCTGTAGAGACCAATAGATGGATGACAGTGCTGTGCTGTAATTCTGGACCACAATAGCACACCACCTTCTTTTTCCTGCCATTTTTCCTTGATGAAACTCAAGTGGATTTACAGTATGTACACTCTCACCATGACCCTGCCTTTTTTTTTTGTTTTCAGCCAGTGCGGGCGAGCAGATGGACAGAAGAAATGTCTCTCTAAATGTCTCTCTAAACAGAGTGAATGTATTTTTTTATTTATTCATGTGTCTTCATTTGATTTGTTGAAATGTATGCTTTTTTTAGTCTTATGATGAATGTCTGCTTCTCACCTACATTTTTTATGGTAATGTAGGAAGAGAGTGAGTATTTTCTGTGTAGCGTTCTGAGTGAGTGCCTATTTCTCCATCCTCTCAACTGCACCTTTAAGTGTCTCTTTAGCTGGGGTCCAAGTGTTCAGTTTGCGCAGCATAAATGTTGCTGTTCTTGACTTCATAGCATTCCATGTTTGTAGAAATAGACAAAATGAGATTAAGAAGCAAACTAGGCTCAGATTTTCTTTTTTCTTTCTTTTTTTTTTTTGTCAGAATCTGATTTCAACACAGTTTAACATTCATGGCAGCAAAATGAATTAGTTTGTCTGTACTTAATGAAAATTTTGAAAGTTTTTCTAAATGCCCTCTACCAAAGAAAGAGCTCAGTGATCAACTAAAATTAATCTATGACACCTTTAAGGTCCATCTATTATCATGCCAGCAATGCTAGGTTTGTATTATTCAGATTTGCTGGATAGGTACTAAGAGGCAATGTCAGCTTTTAAGTCTGCTCTAAGCTCACTGCTGAGACCCAGAAGCTCGTTAGCATTCCAGGTAAAAGTGATTGCTCTGACCTAGTCAGACTGATAAATCATTTTAGCCTGTAAAGCGCTTTTTCCCATGTAATTCTCCCCTTGAATGCTACATCAAAACGATTAAACTTTGCCTGCCTCTGGACCATAAATAACAAAAATATATTATTTCACTGTTAGATTTTTTAGTGTTTCTAGCTCAAATATCAGGTAACCGAAGACAAATGTGCAGCTAGCTGGCAAACCTTATCTTGGATTGTAAATGACATTAATTTTCTCTTAGTATTTATCTTCTGTTTTATCGGTACTGGTGCAGTTTGAACAATCATTCCATTGCCGCATTTTGTCCTTACAATGCAGAGCCTCGGCTACGAGTCCTTCTTCAGCTTTTTATCAGATGCTATTCTGCTATTGTAGTGCTGCATGTCCTTTGAAGTATTCACTGTAGCATGAATTAGTATGAATAATGAAAAAAGCAAATTGACTAAAGTATATTCCTATATCTGTAGAGGTACTGGCACTATGTGCAACATGCTGTAAGAAAGACTTGTGTCTTGTTGTAGAAGTATGTGCCATGCTTTGCATATGCATTTTCTTGCCATTGCTATCTGAAATATTGTTGACTCACAATCCATGTGAAATATTTACCCAGCGAGGGTTGTCGCTAATGCAAGGAGGACTGAGAAAGGAACAGCAGGTGAGAACCGAAAGCCACACTGGAAAACCTATGATCTACAGTTCAGACATTAACTGGTGTCCCGCTCCCTTCAGCTCTCAAGTCTTAGCAGTAGCAGTCACAGCCCAGTAACTGTGTCTCATGGTGAAAGCACAACAGCTACTATCTGCTGCCAGGCTGGTGGATGCACAGAGATTCAGACAGTCAGTCAGTGAGACTTTTTGCTCAGCCAAGTGTATCATAAAGCTCCAGGGGACTGTCTGAGTGCCCTTATCTCTGATATATAGGTCCATCACACTCAGTGTGTAGTGTTGTCTGTGCATGCGTACAGTATGTATGTGTGAGTGAGAATGAGAGAGAGAGAGTAACAGAGTGAGACAATAATATTGCTTGAGAAATACATAGAGAGCTTCTGGATACACACGAGATGAGCATGTAGTTTTTTGAGACAATGTGGTAGCAGCTATCTGAAACGCTACTCCTCTTGACTCCAGGCCAGAACGACTGTGGTGCTCTGTATATTCCATCCCACCCCAGCACACTGTTTACTGCCTGTGTATAAATTCACCACATGTGTATAATACATTAAACAAAGACAACCAAAAGGAATGTCCTGCTTCACTCAGCAGAGATGAGATCTACGAGCATGTGTTGACGTCTGAGATAAGCTTCAGTATCAACCAGGGCCAGTTACTGGGAAGTGGAGAGAGGAAACTTTGGGAAGGGAAATGTAATAATGAAGGTATGATAAACACTGCCCACTACTTCCTTTGCTGTGTACTCTGATGTGTACTTGTATTTTTCTAAACTGTTACTGTACTGGAACACATATGTGACTCTATTTGGCTTGAAAGCTTCATCTGTACTGCCATATTTCCACTGTTGTTACCAAGCACACTACTGAGGTGACACAAGACAAAAACACTCTCTTGGAGAAACCAACAGGATGGCACATCAGGATGATCTGAACCGAGGCAAACATGTCTTTGCTGTACTCCACAACACAGACAAGAGGACTCTTGACACACATGCACACTGGACATTTGAACATGTACAGTTGATGTACACACACTGCCTGTGAACATTCACCTTTATGCCCATGTCTGTTGTCAGGACAGACACCTGTGAGTCTGGACTTAAATGGACTGAAACCCACTGCTGGTGGTGGACACAGGCAGTCATGTAAACAATGTATGTAAGAGTTCTAACAGCTGCTTTCAATGATGTCTTAAAATGCCTAAAGCTTCAGCTTTAAAACAAGCTTCTGCCATGTACAGATTCCTGTGTAGCAGGGAATCCAAGTGTATGCTTGCTGAGTTAATCCAAGAAACTAAAGTTGTATAGTAGGTGAATTATCTCTTCGGTTTAATATGCTCCAGGGACTAAGGATGGATGGAAGTATGTTGAGAAATCAAAAAGGAAATATAATTTCTATGAGAATTTTAATTTATTTGCATCATCAGATACTGTGTAACTGAATTGTTGTTTGTTTTATTTTTTTTAATGTTTTTCTATTTGAATGTTATTATTGGCTCACCTTTGAGCCTCATGCAATGCTGGGGCTGAGGTTTGTCTGAAATACACATGCAGGCCGTGGTCAAATGCATTCTGGCTGCAAAGCCTTAATGCATGTTTACCCTCAGACCTCCCCCTCCTCTACTTCCTCTAACGCTTTCCACTATTGGCCAGTCTCAAATGTGTGTGTATCAGATTGAGATAATCCTCAGCTTCTTCACTGTACTGTAGTCATGGTGGTACTCAACTGTCTGTATAAAGCCTGTGTTTCTTTTTTTTTTTTTTTTCTACCATTGTAAGGAAAAAGTTACTGAGCTAAATGTCCATTGTTTTGCTTTCCACAAAGGAAAGATGGATCTGAACGCTTGCCACGCCCCTTCACAGGGACCAGTGAACATGAACTGATCAATAGAGAATACAGAGAGATACTTTTATCATTCAAAAGAATTGTAAATTGTAAAAGAATTATGAGTAATAATGGTCTTGATGATAATATCAATAATAACATCTTTATGATAACCTCAAGCTACTGTTGTGTATTTCTCATTTGATGCAATATGTATCACAAAAGGGCCTTTTGTGAAGGTTTAGGCAAACAGACATTTAAATCAGTTTGTCTCATTGTGATCATGCCAGTCCAAACCAGCTGTTTGGACCAATGATTAGCCTTTATAATGTTTTCCACCGTAACAAAATACTTTGTTGTCCAGAATAGAGCGGAAAGCTATTTCACAGCCTTTAAATCAGTGACTGCCACATGAAATCCTACAACTTATTGGAGGTCTTGTGTTATAATATCGAAAAGTCACTCAAGCATACAGTTTGTAGCATATCCACTTCTTCTGTGGTGTCAAATAGCAAAGCAAACAAAGCTGGAGAAAGAAAATCTCAACGCTCCATATACAATTTAAATTGATGAACGCACCGCTGGAGCGCCCGCTCTTATGCCCATTACAGAAGGTATATTTGAATCGACTATTGACCTTCACCTCCTCGATGGTTTTGTGTCCCGCTCTTCTCCTTAAGTGAATGGTGTGCTCTGCGGTCTACTGAGGAAGCAAAGTGCTCTATTTATAAATACAGCAATGGAGAAAGTGAGGCAGAGAGAGGAAGGAAGAGTGAGGAGAGCAAAACGCACTTGACTCCTGGTTCAACATGGAGTGGGACAAGTACAAACATTTTCGCTGTCAGTGCCGTTTCATAGAGTCGAGCACTTCCCCTATGGCAGCTGGAAATGTTTGTCCCTCCTCTCATTGCCTTTCCCTTCTGCTCTCATCACTGCTGCTTGAGTTTGTTCTTGCATCCTCTCTATTATTTGCCCCTCTCGTATTTCATTTCCCACACATCTCTGCCTCTCCAGCAGCGCTCAAAGTAATGCACAGTGGGTGATCTGATTCTTCTCTCAGACATATATTAGCAGCATAATTCTCCCTCTGGCCGTCTCAGTTGGCTGAGTTCCGGTACCTCAGCTGAAGACAGTAGCCAGACAGCCTTCCAGATAACTGATGGATATTGATCCACTGATTGCTCTTTGATATGTATTAAACAGGAGCTTCACTCAAGTTCTCTTTAAGGCAGCCAGACAACCAATATTTCAGCCATATCGCACATCTGTGGTTTATCCCATCTTACAATATGTGTGAGATTGCTCCCCGCTCCACCTGACTCACGCTTTTATTTTGTCGGCAACATTGACAAAATGATTTAAAGTGGCCACAAGAAAATAATAAAATGAATGTACTGTCAATAGGTTTTCCCCTCCAGTTTCTCTCCTAAGACCTGTCATTTTGATGAACACAAGTGCACTTGAGTTTGCACATTGTATGAGGCAATATCCAATAGATGAAATGACTGCCTCACATGCTGCGAACATTTGCCCGTAGCAGTATGAGCTGATTTGTAACCTAATACACAGCCCAGTTAATGGCCTGTCAACCTGAACTTTCTTTATAGCACACCAGGTTCCACATGGGAATCCTGCGTATGTACTGTGTGCACATCTGTACATTTGTGTGTGCGCGTGTGGAGGAGGGAAAGCCCATTGTAAATCACTCCGGTCCCAACAGTGGAAGCCCCCTATATTAACTGCCTCTATTAATAGCATATACAGCAGGTTTACTCTCTGTGTAGGGAATTTCTCTTTCCTGCTTTAAATAGTTAAAGTGCCAGAGGGCTGTGTACATTGCATAGTTTATAGTCATTGTTAGTGTGGAGGGAAATTAAGATAAATGCAAAATGCAATGTAAAAAAATATTTAAAAACATATATTTCAGATGCCAGGATGGTGGAGTGAATAATAGTGGGGGTGGAGTGGGAGCAGGGGTTAGACTTTGAGGAGAGGTGGAGGTGGACAAATGAGAAAAGAAGTACACCACTGGGGAGCTCCATCCTGTCAATGTTTTTAATGAGCTGAATTGATTTATGCGTTTGGCCCACATTCTGCTGCTCTCCATCATATAGGCTACATTTACTTACAGCCAAACACAGCAATGTGCAAGCCTCTTCAACATTGTCCATTGTCCCAGTCAGATGCATTTATAATGTGGAATAGCTGTTTGAGCTAATTTTAAGAGTTCTATCAGTTAATCCAGTAGAACACGCATTCATAAATAAATCCATACATAGGATAATGAGGAGGCATTTCCTATTAACAGGAAGGAAACCTATTGCTATTTGTATTTCCAGCCCTGCTGTTTCTTTACTGAGCTCCATCTGTCTTTATCTCAGCTACCAATAAAATGAAGCATGTGGAAGCAAAACAAACACATTGTACAGTACAACATGTTGAGAGGCATTAAAAACTGATCTACATAGCCTAACCTAGCAAGCACAGCAGTGACCTTTAGAGAAAAAAGACTTCCAAGACAGAAAACAGAGACATCCCACTCAGCAAAAGGGTATCAGTCAGCTACACATGCCTTTTTATTGGCTGAGAGGACAGAGGATGAGATTCGCTTTTTATGGTCCTCATTAGTTCACCTTGTGACTCACTCTTAGACATACTCTTCTTTCTTTCATTCCCTTTTATGTTATCATATCTGGCCCAGTGTCCATGAGCAGGCATGCAAATGTTTGTGTATAAACTAAACCTTGATCCTTTACTCTCTCTGGTATTACTGGACAGTTGTGCCACATGCTTTACACCTTTCACTCTGAGTGTATCAAACCAAGTGTTTCATACTAAAAATTTTTGGTGTCAAACTGCACTTATTACTGCTCACATTATGTATAATATAGCCAAAAAAAAAAAAAAAGGAAAAGTGTATTTTACATGACAGAAAAAGTGAAGAATGTCTTTAAAAAACAAAATAATTTCATGCCTTAATGTTCACATATTTTGATTTGAACATAAAGGCATAAAGAAATTAAGAGTGAAAGAAAGAAGTGGAGAAACAATAGAAACAAAAAAAATTAATCACACATATGTATTATTTTGTGCTTCAATTTTGTACTTTTCTTGGTTTATTATAGTAAAAAGACATCAGCAGCTCTGCAACAGAATGTAAAAAGCCTTGGACAGACTGAACACATCAACACCAAAAAAACTGTTTGCCAAAATAAACTAATTTACAAGAGGGCAGAGAGATGTTCTCAGATGTCAAAATGTGTTGATGAACACCAAGGATTCTTTTTGTTATTTGCATGAGCTCATGTGGAGCTGTGTGTGTGTGTGTGTGTGTGTGTGTGTGTGTGTGTGTGTGTGTGTGTGTGTGTGTGTGTGTGTGGCTGTGTGTGTGTGTCTGTGGCTAAGTACAATAATAGTCACCACAGTGAGGAAACAGGCAAATGATACCCATTTCCTCTCCTCTCTGTGCCTCCACCCACTCACTGCTCACAGACATGATATAGGGGGCTTAAAATATCCCACCCGTATAAATAATTCATAAATTCAAAATCATTTTCAACAATCCTTCCTGGTCTCCATTTTGCATTTCTGCCTTTTCATCATTTTTTGGTATATTCAGGTTCAAGTGTGCTTTATTGTATGATTGATTTTTACCTGCTTTTCTTCATACTCGAACACTGCAAAACATTGATTGGCATATAGACCCACTGGACACACAAACACACACACACACACACACACACACACACACACACACACACACACACACACACACACACACTAATCAGCTCTTTGTTTTTGTTCTTCTTACCTCTTAGTGCATTGATCAAGTATGCATCAGAAGTGGATTACATAATGGGGTTCTGATTGGAGAGCATTAGCAGTTGATGGTTACTTAGCTTTAGTAACTGTATCTCCAACTGGAGGGTTCATTTACTCTCCCTTCATCTGTCTGGTCTCCTGTGTTCAAACACCCAACTCATGACGCTCTTTTTTCATTTAATTAAGCATTAGATTAGGATCATAGCATCCTTTAATGAGTCACAAACTAGTAGAAAATCTGTGGCTGAAGAGTAAGCAACCACCAAGCAGGGAAGAGGAGGCTCAAAACACCAGCAATCAATTGGAGCAATATAAAGATATTTGTACCAGATTGAGGCCAACGTAGACTTTTTATTTTCCTGACAAGAAATAATAATATTAAGCAGAAGCAAAGCTAGCTGACATAAGGCACCAAACTAAAAACTGCAAACCTAATTAAACAGCAAAATCCTCCTTTTTGCTTCCCCCTTGTCTGCTTTGTTTTGGTTGCCTATCCCTGCTCTCTTTGGCCTATTTTTATGACTAATGGGAAAACAGAGCAGAAACAGCGTGTTGGCAGCAGCAGCTTTAAGAGAAAAAGGAAAAACACAGAAGTGTGAGTGAGTGAGAGAAGAGCAGGAGATCAGGCCTGTTGAGACACGCAATAGGTTTCCTGGAAGAAGACAGCGTTACTCATTAATAAGGACTGAGATGATGCACACACATATAAACAGTCAGAATTATCCAGACTTGTGTGGCTGTGCTGCCAGCAAAAACAGTGAGATACTTGTGCCTGAGTATGTCTAATCTATAAATGAGGTGATGTCCTAGAAAATTAAGAATCAAGAAGGCTAAATAAATTTGAGGGTATAGCTCAGACCTGAGACTAGAACGTGCATAGGAGAACATTAAAAATAGGAAATGGGTATTTTGTGTTTATTGAGTGGTGGCAACAATGGAAAAAATAAATATGGAACTGGCTCTCTTCATTCCAAATTTGAACAATTTTGATAAATTTGTTACAAAGCTGATCTGTGGCTATTCACTGCAGTCTGCAGATCCATGTCCATTTTAATGGACAGACACAGTGGCCAATTATTCAGTATGCCTGATGGGAAGGAGTTAGAGCAAAGTCCCACACAAAGTTAGACAGGTCACATTTACAAATGCAGGCAAGCAGTCATACAAACAACATCAAATCTAACCAAAAACTGCATGAATGCAATGCCACCAGAAGCCTGCAGAGGGAAGCCTATCCATACTTTGCATGACACAACATGTGGCCCTGTACTGATCCAGGCTCAGTCTGTCAGGAGTCAGACAGTGACATCTCCTCCCTCGCCCCAGGCTCCAGGGGTCAGCCAGTGGGAGCATCTGTGCCAGACTCATCCATTAAAGCAGTAATGATGACAGATACATATGACAGCAAGCAATGCAGTGAATCAATCTTATTTAACTATCGGGAATTTACCCTTTTGACCTGCATGGCCCTTATGAAATGCAACATAGGTGCTTACTGTTACGTTAGATAATAAAGTGCTGCTGGTGGAATTGTCAAAAGTAAAATGCTGATATGGAATGCAGGAGACAGTGAGCGTTAAAGGATAGGTTCAATATACATGCCAACATGTGTATCGAAAGAGTTGTGAGTGGCTGTAGCAGTTCCTCCTGTCCATACTTGCAGTGAAAAGGACTCTTCTTAAAGACATTTCAATATAAGAGATGGCAGACAAAACCCATAATCCTCGTTCTGTACAGCTCAGCAGTCAAATCAAGTCGGTCTACAGTTTTAAAGCACGCACTCCTCGTCTCTGCTTTAGGCTGTGGTTTGAGGCTACATTTCCAAAATAACACACTTGAATAACACACGATCTATCCCTGAGATCCCCGGTTCTGCAGATTTGATTATGATATTTCCTTCATGAGTCCAACAATGCTATATGAGTGCAATGCTAAGACTTTAAAGTACAAATGTACTGCCTTGATTTACCACACCTCCTTCTCGGCTCAGCAGGAAAACACTCTGCATGGAAGCACAAAGCGGGAATTTCACACCACAAAGACTGTAATTTGGTCAGACTGCTGAAGCCTCATTAACTTCAGCTGCACTTTAAAATGCACTTTGGCTCAGAAGCATGGCTGAGGCCAATTTCTTACACTGGAGTTGCTTACAGAAAAGAGTCTCTTTGCAGCCAGGGACAGAAGGAACAATTACAGTGAGCAAAAATGCTTTCATTATACATGTGAGCATATCAGTTTTGTTTTAAGATAAACTTGTGAGACTATAATTTAAAGGCAACTTGCAACAATGCTCCTTGCTTCAGCATTGTGATTAGAAATGAGAAGAGAAGTTATCATGACTGATGGTGGCCAAGAGAGCATAAACCAGTCTGGCAGAGATTAGGAAACATCCCTTTTTTAATCTCTCTCTCTCTCTCTCTCTCTCTCTCTCTCTCTCTCTCTCTCTCGCTCTCTCTCCTCCCCTGGAGTTACAGCGACACAGCTTTGGTTGGAGGACGAAGAAAAACAGGGATTTTACAAGCCGTGAATTGGCCAAATTAAGCGTAGTCATGTTGTTGTTATGTCACTGTCACATCTGGCCCCAAGGTGAAAGGCCGGGGCACTTCCGCCGTGCCTGCTGTCTGCGCGGTCAGCCCGGGGGTGACAGGACGCGCGGCGCGGTCAGTCGATCCAGTGCGCACTAACCATGCCTCCGGCACGGCCCGGAGCACCAAACTTTCTCCAACCACACCCGGAAGTTTGCAGGATCGTGACGGCACTGAAGGTAGGCCGCTTTCCTCTCCTCGAACAACCTGTTACAACTAGTAAAAACTGTTCCTCAGTGACTGCTCACTGTGCGTTTTTGTTTTTTTGTTTTTTTTTCCATTCAACCAGTTGTTGCTCACTTGAGCTGCACGAGCGGTGCGCCTGTCAGTGGCCGGAACAGTACAGAAATCACAGCTTACATCTTTTACTAAATTCTCTAAACTGACTGACTGACTGACTGACTGACTGACTTTGTTTCTGATTAAAAGCAAAAAGGGGAAAGGGAAAGTTAACATTCATGCAAACAGATCAAGGTAAATTCTTCCCTAACTCTGGATAAATCTGTACTTATATTTTCCTCACTAATTTGAGTATAAAAAGTTGGATTTGCTGAAAAAGATTCTAAAAACATTTCTCAGTAGGTTATTTCTTATGTCCATCATTGCCTATATATCACAGTTTGTACCCAGTATTTCACTCACTACTACAGAACTCTCCTGTGCATTAATTTCCCCCTTTTCCATGCATACACCACGTTCTGTGACTACATTATCTGGGTCACGGATGGACTGGTCACAGAATTTGGTGTAACACCTCAGCTTGACTGGAAACAGGCCAGGCATTATGACTGAAAACATCATATGTATTTAGGTAAAATCTTGATCTGTAAAGTGATTGATGCAGCTTGACTCCAGACTTTATGTTGTGTTTACCTCTGTCTGGTGCAGGGTTCCATGCAGCCATCTCCACATATATCATCTTTGATATAAGTTCAAACTACAATTAATCTGAATTGAAAACCCCTCAAAACTCCACTTGCCCCACATCCTCCACCCACCTGTCACGGCACACCCCAGTGCATGATCCATCGACACCTGTAAATCACAGTATGTGTAGCAAAAAGTTTGTTTAACAAATAATACATCTTTTCATGGTGACTTTAAAAATAATAAGTGTGCAGTTTTCTTAAAATATGGTCTCTTTTTTCTGGTGGTGATGGTTTTTAACTTAAGAGAACCAACTGATTGTCATAATGTACCCTATTGTCTTATTGGACACCATCAGCAGTTACATTTTCATAAGCTGGTATGCAAACATCTGTAGACTTGTTGCTCCAAGTTGTCAAGCTGTTGCTGATAGAAAGAGAAGCCTTTAGGGATCAAAAGCAGTACAGTATGTGTCATATGGTTATCACTCAATATGCATGGTGAATGTTAGCATCTGTGGCTGTCTGAATGTCGTGCACGTGTGCCTCTTGTTTGTGCGCCACCTGAGATTAGTGATATGTAATAGAGAGTCAGACCAGATGGCCATATTTTCCTCGTCTGGATCTGGCACAAAAAAAGGCTTCTAAAAAAACAACGTAATATTCCTGTAAATGAGACGGACTTAATCCCCACTGTGGAGGAGGGATGCCAGGGCGGGAGGAGGAGGGTGGGTTGGGCAGACAGTGGGAGGGATGAGAGTGTGTCTGCTTTTATGAAATGACAATATTTAACCTTTTGAACCTTTTGTGAGCAAATAACCTTCCTCTCGCAGTTGGGGGAGAGTTCTGAGAATATCTTAACGCTCACAATGACAAGATGACTTCTTACAGGCCCTGAAAACCTATTTCCTCAATCAGTTTATAACAATGGGAATGTGCCATTTTCTGCCAAAGTTAGAACAGTTTTCGTTATTTCACGTCAGAGATTTCCTTTTTCTCTCTGTGCTTTGTCGCTGGTTATAGGGTGGTCGGGCTTAGTTGGAAAATTTTAATCAGATGATGATTGATGATTCGTTGACTTGTTTGGTCACTGTCAGTCAAATGTGATCACACAAGCCTCACATAGTCTCAATGGATAATATAAGTGTAAATATAAAAGTAAATATAAGAGAAAGAGTTATAGCATTGGTGTACAGCTCTGCTTTCTAATGGCTGGCCTTTGGCGAGGTGTCTGCGTATGTGCAGTGGGTGTTTCATCCTGACAGACAGACCCATGCTGGCACGTCAGTCTTTTTGTCAGCCTCGGTGCCAGTGACTGATGATGTCCTGTCAAAGCAACAAGAGTTGACTTGGCTGACTGTTTACACAAACACACCAACGAGCCGCGCTCATTGTTTGTCCATATTCACAAGAAGCAAAAAGCAATGTAACTGCATTGCAGTTAATGCGTGTATAGTGAATGATTTTGTACGCCAGACATAATGTAAAACGTGAGCATGCTGCAGCCTGTGTGTCTGATTCCATCAAACATAGATGTTCACCTTCTGCTTAGTGCTGACTGAGAGACAGGTACTGTAGATCTGGAATACAATGAATGCAGTATTTTGGGGACAGTTCAAGCCCAGGTTATCAGGTTAACAATGTAGATATGTGTTCAAAGAGATCAGCTGAAATGCCAAGTTGTTGTCAAGTCTGGATGTCTGCTGGTTACCCAGAGGCTAAATCATCGTCAGATTCAGCTGATGGGCTCTGAGATTGGTCTACAGGAAGTTTTTAATTTATTAGGAACTGGTTTTGGCTGTACTTTGCTGGTGCTGGTGTTTCTGTGTGTGTGTGTGTGTGTGTGTGTGTGTGTGTGTGTGTGTGTGTGTGTGTGTGTGTGTGTGTGTGTGTGTGTGTGTGGCCGAGGCCAAGGGAGGATTTTGGTCCCAGCTGCTGTGTACTGGGACTTGGCCTGGAGCCTGGAGACACACCCATGTCAGCATCAACAGCTTACATCTTATGAATGCCTCGCAGAGGCTGCACGTAGACCACAAATCTGCTCCAGACGACCATATGGAGGACGGATTGGTTATATGGGCAAAAATTATATTTGGATATATCTAGCATTTTATCAAGATATTTCAATTCAGGTATCTTTAATTCAGTGTCGATGTGTGTAATTCAAAATAACGTAATGAACAGTTTCAACTTCCACTCCGGGAATTCTTGATGTTTAACATACTTCAGCCAATCTGAGCTGGGCTGTGGATAAGAATCAAGCTACAGTTTCTCTTGGAATAATCTGCTTTAATCAGCAACAACACAAACAACACAAGACACCAAACCTCCATCTCTTGGTGTTCAAATCAAACTAATGTTTGTATTCACAGAAAATTCTGATTTTATTTATTATCATTATAATAAAATTAATCCCATATACGTTATTCTAAAACTATATAAATGTCACAATGTATTGTTTTGCTAAACAACAGAAATGATTAAAGGCTAATCAAGATAAAAGATGTAAAGTAATTAAAGTTACAGAAACAGTCACCACCTAGACATGCTTTTCATGCACAGTGAAGTCTGTACTGCAGATCTTTGTTGAATTTTCTCTTAGGATGACCCACTACACACACACACACACACACACACACACACACGTTCACGCTACGGTACAAACATACAATAGAGTGTCACCTCATATAACTGCCTCACACTGATGATCATCGAGGGTCCATTTTGCATCTATTTTTGGCTCCATTAATGAGAGGCAGCGTTTGGCTCCGCTCGTATGAACTGCATTACCAAATGGACATTTGTAATTCACATTTCAGTAAGTGATTTAAAAGCTCAAGAGAGGGATAACCTTATGATATTCCCAAAATCTGTTATTTGGATAATAGATGTGTGATAATTAAAAATATACTCTCAATGGCCATCTGTAGTACTGTCTGAAAGTGTTTCTAAAAGTGTGTGTGTGTATTGAATACAAATGATTGACTGTGTGTAGTATGTTTATTTGTCAGTGTGCATGCTTGTGTATCTGCATGTCATGTAAACATTTGCACTATATGCGTGTGCTTTTTTTAAAAAAAAAAAAAAAAAAAGAGTTAAAATTCATGATGCAAATGGAGAACAAGGCCTCTGTCTCCTACTGTATGAATGATATTCATACAACTTTTCTGCATTAGCAATCGATGATCAATGGAAACATTATTAATATCATATGACAGGAAGAAGTGGTGTGACATTCTTGTAGTGCAGCACAAAGTAATGGAGTTTTTTTGATTTTTAGGGGTTTTTTTAGTAATCTGCTGAATGTTTTCATTAATCAACTAATCATTTTGTCAGTTAAATTAAAGGAAATAGCGGAGAAAGCCTGATAATTTCCCACAGCTGCATTGAAATAGCTCGAAAGACAAACTCAGACATTTAGTTTGTTATCATACAGTATGTGACGCAGCAAACAATCGGTTCGTCACATTTAAGATTCTTCTGCCAGGGAGCGCTTTCCATCTTTGCTTGAAAAATGACTCAAATGACAAATGTCCTGTCAAAACAGTTAACAGACTAATCCATTAATCAACTAATCATTGCAGCTCTAATTTTTATTCTTGAACTAGGGCCTCAATCTTCCCTGAAGTTCCACAAGTGGTTTTAGTTGTTTAACCTTCACTTGAAATAAAGTGTAGCTTCCGTAAGGATTTTAAAGATGTAGCAGTTGGAAGGCATTAACAGTCGGCTAACAGTTTTGCTTGTTCAATCTCTACATTCTGGCTGATACATCAGAAAATATGACTCAAGCAGCATCATATTTTCCCTGTGTGTGTGTGTGTGTGTGTGTGTGTGTGTGTGTGTGTGTGTGTGTGTGTGTGTGTGTTACTTTCTGTGCTTGTGTGCCTATCTGTGATGGCTCACTCATATCTGTGTTGATCTGACAGAAGAGATCCCTCGGCTTATAGCACTGAGCTGCCCAGCCTGTATTAATCTGCTTAATAGGGTAAACCTCTGGTCCAAAAATACCAGCTCTACCAACCAATGCCCTCACACCGCCAGAAACCACACACCACATCACAGGAGCATAACAAAGAGTCCAACATGCAAGGTCAACCATACCATAATTACTGCAAATTGCAGTGAGAATATGGCCCGTGGGTTCTTGACACAGAATGAAAAGTCGAGCGTAATGTCTGCACGCATGCAGGAGCGCACTTAACAGACACTCCAACTGTGCTCAGCTGCAAACATCTGGCACACTGCAGATTTACTCTTGAATATTATTCAGAAAAGTATGTTGCAATTTGGACTCCAGTGTGTGATGAGTGTAGCGAAAAGTCATTTAAAGGAGATCATTTTAGCTTAGTTTACTATTTTGTATGCAGGGGGCATTAAAACAGCTGAAGCAGAGGTGCCTTTAAGGAAATATGCATCAGAGTTTAACAGCACAATCTATAGATTTTATATTATAAAGCTTAGCAAAGCATTTAATAGAGTAGGGTACCATATACCTATCACATATAACAAAGGCTCCACTTAGATTAAAATGTGGGATATTCACCAGGATCAGCTGCAAGCAAACAATCATTTGAAACTTTAATGAAACCTCTGAAGCCTCAAGCCTGAGTTGAATTACTGAGGACACACACACACTCAAAGACAAAAAACACACTTAAAACCCATAAAAAACCTTCTAGCTAATGTCAGAGCTGAAGGTTTGGGAGACATAATGGCTGTAATAAACCGTATTTGTCGCAAGCTTGACCTCTGTAACTTTTAAATCTTTTATGTTTTAAAAGGTCTGAAGTCGGTGATCTTGCTCCTCCTCAGTCAACAAAGAGCTTCAGAGTCCACCAACAGAATGGACGTTATATGTTGTCTCCTC
Source organism: Chaetodon trifasciatus (assembly GCA_037975065.1). Classification (NCBI taxonomy): domain Eukaryota; kingdom Metazoa; phylum Chordata; class Actinopteri; order Chaetodontiformes; family Chaetodontidae; genus Chaetodon; species Chaetodon trifasciatus. The sequence continues at coordinate 2,950,096 of JBBMOE010000009.1, forward strand.
ATGGGGAGGCCGTATACATGTGACTTAAATCAGTTTGGTTAGAAAGACACAGTGTGTCAGTGTTTTTGTGTGCATGATTGTGTGTTCGTGCCTTTGCACAGGAGTGGAAAAGTAGATCAGTCTTCACACAATGCTACTACACTGAATGATGACATGAATTAACTTTAATTTTGTCTAAATTAGTTTATTTTGTCATGTGGAAACAGTGCATGATGCATGTTGAGACAGTGACAGTGCGTTTATAAAGCAATTGTCTTTTTATTAAAGCAGAAAAAGTCAATTTAAAAAAAAATGTTGCATGCAGTGTTTTGGTTTGTAGGGTAAATATTGGACATATACATGCATTTCTTGCCGACCAGCTAGCAAAGGATTGGCTTGTAGTTAAGCTAGATCTGCCTGAACATCTGTTCATGTTTACACACATGTGCTAAAGTCGCAGAGGTTAGCTTACTAAAATGTACAGTAGCCCAGTACAGCATGCAATACCATATTTCTGATGCAGATCTCCATATTGTCCCACACATAGTTTTTTTTCCCTACCACATGTGTATTGCCTGTATTTGTAAGCATTACAGCGTGACATGCAGCAGGAGTTGTTATCTCATGGGTCTCTCCTACTATGACTCCCCGTGTGTATTAATAGCGTGGCAAGAATAGTCGGAGCACCATGGGTTGGCGTGGGCCCCATATGACACCTCTGTTTTACTCTCTTCTAACACGAGTCAAGGTCACACGGTCTCCTTAGAAGCATTTTGTCCTCACAGCTACAGAGCACAGCTGCTGCTGTCTTTTTCCATGCATGTGAATGTACTGCAGTATGTGATGTACTGTATAGGTTGAGCCACATCAGTTTTTTCTAATTCCTTGATGTCAAGAAAAGAACATTTGGTTTGATTGTGGTTAAGAGTTTTTTCAATTCTATTACATTACAAAGAGTTTTAGCATTTAAGCATCCATGCACATTATCTACTGCATATGTGATCCAGATTAAAACAGCTGTATTTTTAAGCATTTTTCCCCATATTTATCCGGTAATTGATATACTGTAAACAATTTGAACAGTATTCATGAGTCATGGAATCTAGAAAAGTTTTTCTTCAATTAATTGTAGAACAAACCTATATTGATTAGATTGTTTAAGTGTACTATTTGCAGATATGTGACAACATGCTGTCATCCATAAACACATGGTCAAATGTCTGCAGTCAAATTATTTTTAATAGAGAATCACAATATAATACAGCGATTTCACTGTTAGTGTGACAGGAACATGAGAGAAAGTCTGACAGGAAGAATGAAAAATGATCTCGTTTGACTGTGTCATTCATTTAGTGGTACATTAGGACTTCCAGAAGGGCTTCATCACGAGTTGTTCTTGGGAGACTGTTTATGACAGTTCTCATAAAGGCATAAAAGGCTGAAAGGCATAAAAATTTATATTCTTACGTGGGTACTTGTAATTTAAGTCACAAGTCAAACTGAAGGGCATGAAAAGGATTTAATTAATCTCACAATTGCACAAAATATTAATGGAAATAGATCAAGACATGTTGATTAAACAGCACTGACAGGACTCTCCACAGTAGTTGTTCATGCACGTTCTTATGAGAGTGGAGTGGCCGCTTCCTTTCATGCCTGCTGTGCGTACAAACTTACAGCGTGCGGACAGAGAGATAAGGTCGAGTGTGTCTTAGCATCTAACCATGGAAGATCATCTATGACATGATCCATTTCTCCTTTTGTTCCTGCTCTAGTGACGGACTCTTTAAAAATGCATGTTCTCAAGGTGTTTAGCTTAGAAGGAGCTAATAGTTAAAGAGCTGAGGGAGGTGATAATATCGGAGCTCTGACGAGTTGAAAGTGAAAGGTGTCGCGCCGTGTTGGGTGAGGAAGGCAGCTTTGGTTCCTGTGCCTGCATGTCACTCTCTCATCATTCGCTCTTCCTCGTCGTGTTGAACATGTGGATGGAGTTGTTAAACATCAATTATTTATTGTGATACTGTAAATAAGTCAGATATGGATACGGCCTGTGTGTTTGTGTGTGTGTCGGGTGAGTGAAGCATGGCGAGATCTGAGGATCTAATCACACCGTTCCAGTCTACAGGACCTTGAGCACATCACTGAGATTACTGAGAGAAATGACACACATGGCCAGACACATACTAACGCACGCACGCACGCACACACACACACACACACACACACACACACACACACACACAAATAGAAAATCAGTAAGAGAAAAGTATTGCTTCACTTTAATTTTTTTACAGTCCAGAAAAGTGTTTGTGTGTGTGTGTGCGTGTGTGTGTGTGTGTGTGTGTGTGTGTGTGTGTGTGTGTGTGTGTGTGTGTGTGTGNGTGTGTGTGTGTGTGTGTGTGTGTGTGTGTGTGTGTGTGTGTGTGTGCGTGGCCTTTGTCTCAGCTCTAGTTTCTACTCCAGCATAAGGTTACCTAATGTAGTCTGTGATAGATTAGTCATTCTGATGCCAATTGAGGAGGAACTTGCAGTGGCTCCTCTGTGTTTGTTTTTTGCAGCACATTGTACACACATGGTCTGCAGGCTACTTGCTAAGGAAGGTAAGGTATTTGTCGCATGTTTGTTGCAGTTTATACTGTTTCTTCCTTTAGCAGAGAGAGTCCTGGGAGCTGATTTGGACTGCAGTCTATGCTGACCCAGAGAGCACATTTCACATGTCTTGAGCCACTGATTTCACTCTGTTTGTAAGAGAAAGCAGAATCTTAACCTAAACATATCACTCTGAACAGGACTTGGACACTACTGTAACCAAAGCTAAATAGCAGAGTCAGTGGATCATCTTGTTTTTGGAAACTGTCGTACGTCTCTCCATTACTTTTGGAGACAGACGTTTAAGAGTTGGCAGTTCTTTGTGTTACATTAGGCAAAATGAAATATTGATGCCATACTGAGTTATTGGAAAAACTTCAGGAACTGGTCAAGCAGAGGATTATTATTGGCTAATTTCTGATGACTTGCTGCTTCTATTTTAGGAACATGAGAAAGTTCTGGTGGCTCAAAGGATCAAATGATGTCATTCTGGTCATGTGATTTAAGAGTGGAGAGGAGGGTTTGATTTATCTTTTTTCCCTTTTATGTAACTTTCATCAATTGTTGTAATACTCCCCAGCTAATTCTGTTTCCAACTTTTTCTTGTCGGACATTCCCAGTTTTGTGTGCACAAACCTTCACAGTTTCTGTTTCTTTTACTCCTCATCGTCATCTGTTTCCTCTGCTCTTGATGAACCAGCCCTCTTTCCTTGTCATGGCTGCTCTCTCATCATCCTGTCTATCCATCCACCCACCTATCAACTCCCATTCTCTCTCATTGTCACTTTCCTTCTTTATTCGCTCCGTCCTCATCCCACCCACCTAGTCCTTCCACCCACATCCGTCTTCCCAACAATTTTCATGTCATCCTGCTTATTCATTCAACTGGCCCATCTCTCTCTCTCCCTCTCTCCCTCCCAGCAGGATTGGTATCACTAGCATTGGTTTTAGGTGGTGACTCATCTCTGGAGTCTTTAATTAAACATCTGCAGGCATCAGCACCCGGCCATATGCACATTCAGACAAATGCATTCACACTGATGTGTGTTCACCTCAAAGAGCTGCGTTATCTTAAGTTAAGTCCCACAAGCTCTGGTGAATTTGAGTGCAGAAACAGATGGCACAATAGGAGCAGTGTGGGTTTCTAGAAGAAATAAAATGGCACAGTGCAGTTTCAATGTGAGCCCTGGTGTCTGGACGAAGCCCGGCCCATGCTATCACTGTACAGACGGTTAATTATGCACTAATGTATGCACAGCCCCAGTTACCCTGCACTATCCTCTACTTCTACCTGCACTGGGGTCATTACAGGGCATTATATTTGTGCTTATGTGTGCGTGTGAGGAAGAGAAGTAATGTGTGTGCACGTGTATGCCAGTGAGTGTATGAACTAGTTAATTAGAGACATTGAGTATGCACACTAGATGAGGAGTTGGAAGAACTTGTTTCATCATTTGGGAAGAAAATATCACAAGTTTATGGCAACAGTTTGACAAAGTGATTAGAACAGTCAGAGATACTTAAACATGTGACAAATTAGCCCTCCATTTGTTACAGTTTCATCCAAATACTTACCGACTGTTTAGTTTTGTGTTTGTTGTCTTCCTTTTTCACAGTTACATGACTCATCACAGTGCCTCCACAATAACAGACTGTGGAAAAAAGTAGCAGGGGGTTTTCTACTATGATTTTCTTTCAAAAAGACCAAAATTGTCTCCTGCTGGTACAACAATCTCTCTTTCTTTCCATCCTCTAGCTGCCCTGCCCTCCTTTCTCCCCTCTTTCTGTCCTTCCCTCCCTCACTCGTCCTTCTCTCACGGCTGGTTTCCAGAGAGATGGTATCTAAGAAACAAGGAGTCATGATAAAACGTGCTTTCCGACGTCATATCCATGTCACCTAATGACATTTAACAAAAAAACAAACCCTTAACCCTTGACAGAAATACACTGACTCTTTCTGTCTCTGTCTCTATCTCTTGTTCTACAGGTGCTGGAGGGAAACAAGAATAGAAGAGGTTTTCAGTTTGTCCTGTTACTTTAAGTCCTGCTGAGGACTAGCTGCTCTGGTACTAGTGGCTGAGCCTCCCATCTGTCCATCCGTGTGTGTGTGATTCTCTTATCCTGGGGTCCCAAGGCTTTGCACTGGCTGAACCGCAGCCATGGAGGTTGCCCTGGTAGACTTTGAGAGCCTGGACCTCAACGGCGGCCTGGAGGATGAGGTGGAAACCTATGCTGATGAGACCACAGCTCTCACGGTGGACATGCCCCCAGAGCACAGCAGCCCAGGCAGCAACTACCTTCTGCGAGCCGCTCAGCTCTCTTCTACACCATCCCACCACAGTCAAGTACCCTCCTGCATGTGGGAATCCACCTCATCCTCGCCCACTCCACATACACAGACACTTGGAGTACCCCAGTCCCCCACCATGCCAACTCCAAGCAGACAGGGGCGCAGCAGCTGTGCCAGTATGATCTCCAACTGGAAGCTGCTGCTAAGCAGCGAGGGCACTAAGGAGAGTGAGACCATCTTCAGCCGGCTTGCAAAGGAGTGCTGCGAGGATCTATTTGTAGATAAACGAGGGCTTGATGATGGAGACCAGAAAGTCATCATCAACATTGCCGGCCTTCGTTTTGAGACCCAGCTCAAAACTTTGGACCAGTTTCCAGAGACGCTGCTAGGAGATCCTTTGAAGAGGATGGACTACTTTGATCCAATGAGGAACGAGTACTTCTTTGATCGCAACCGACCCAGCTTCGACGGGATCTTGTATTACTACCAGTCAGGGGGTAAGATCAGACGTCCAGCTAACGTTCCCCTGGATGTGTTTGCAGATGAAATTTTGTTTTATGAGCTTGGAAGTGATGCCATGGAGCAGTTCAGAGAAGATGAAGGATTCATAAAGGACGTTGAGATCCCTTTACCTGATAATGATGTATACAGGCAATTCTGGCTGCTGTTTGAGTACCCAGAAAGCTCAAACGCAGCCCGAGGTGTAGCACTGGTGTCTGTTTTTGTTATTGTCATATCCATCATTATTTTCTGCTTGGAAACACTGCCAGAATTCAGAGATGACACTGACCCAATTGTGCCCACAGCGGTACAGCCTTTCAACCAATCTAGAGTTTACGCTTCTGTGAAACCAGCTGGTGTAAAGCCCACAACTTTCTCTGATCCCTTCTTCATCATTGAGACCGCCTGCATTGCGTGGTTCTTCTTTGAACTGTGTGTGAGATTTCTGGTCTGCCCTAGCAAAAAGGAGTTTTTCCACAACCTCATGAACATGATTGACATTATATCCATCATCCCTTATTTTGTTACTGTGGTTACAGAAATGGTCACGACGCCACAAGAGAGCTCAGGACAGAACATGTCTTTGGCCATTCTGCGTATCATCCGACTGGTCAGGGTGTTTCGTATATTCAAACTCTCACGTCACTCCAAGGGGTTGCAGATCCTCGGACAGACTCTGAAGGCCAGCATGCGTGAGCTTGGTTTGCTCATCTTCTTCCTCTTCATCGGAGTCATCCTCTTCTCCAGTGCTATCTATTTTGCCGAGGTAGACGAGCCTAACACACAGTTTGTCAGCATACCTGATGGTTTCTGGTGGGCTGTGGTCACCATGACCACTGTCGGCTACGGGGACATGTGTCCCATTACCATGGGGGGTAAAATGGTGGGCACCTTGTGTGCCATCGCAGGTGTGCTGACCATTGCTTTGCCCGTTCCCGTCATTGTTTCCAACTTCAACTACTTCTACCACAGAGAGACTGAAGCAGAGGACAAGTTGCCCTTGGCAGATGCTGTTGAACAAGCCATGAATGCTGAGACAAGTACCAAAGAAGGCAGCAACATCTCGCTCAATAAAGCCAATGGCATCTGGCAGAGTGGTAAAGGGAAATAACTGTTGCAGGACACATTTAGGAGGAGAGACAAGCACGAAAGAGACATTGAAGCACTAGTAGCAGCAGAGTATGGAGGAAATTGACTGCAATGATTTCCCTCAAGTGATGATCTAATGGGATCAATGAGATAAAATGTTTGTACCTAGTGAAAACGATATCCGGGATGTGCTATACCTCTTATGTCTAACATGAAAATGACAGACAAGTGGAAGAATTCATTATGTTCAGGATCGTGTGTCACCACATTTCAAATCTACTTTGTGTTAGGACTCTACCTTTAGTTGCATAGAAAACAAGTCTGTCATTGTCACAATTCAGCAGAATATTCAGGATTTTTTTTTATAAGTTTGGTCTTATTTTCAGTATCTTGGCTATTAGTGTCATTCCTTACAACCAGCTTCACTGAGATTTTGACCACATATACTCTTAACACAGCTTTAACAGTTTAAACAATAAAGTTTAAACCACTCAGATTTAATGGCAGGTTAAGAGGAAAGTTAAATGTCACAACCTGAAATGTTAATATGATTGTGTCTTTTAACTGAATTGCAGAGCTACTTCTTGGTCCAGCCTGCAGTGATGACCTTTGTCTTGCTCGAATAGCTGATACATCATCAGATTGTTGTGATGATTTATAGTTTATTAAAGTGTGTGTGTGTGTGTGTGTGTGTGTGTGTGTGTGTGTGTGTGTGTGTGTGTGTTTGTGTTTGTGTGTGTGTGTGTGGATGTGTATCAGTCATGTTGTGGGGACATAAATCTGTTTTCACAGTCACATTGTGGGGACTAGCCTTATGACAAAACGCAAGTCCTCACAATGTAAATCATTAAATTTTAGGATGAAAAAGAATGCGTGCATGTTTGTGTTCGTGCGTACGTGCATGTGTAGCACTCAACAGCACAATTGGACCTTTTTTCGTTTTCGAAAACATTGCTTGAGGCAAATCTCCGATGGCACCCAGTGGAAGCAGCCACAGTCTGTACATACCTGTAAAAAATCATATCTGATAGGAATGATGGCCAGTCTCACACAAATAAGACCAAGGTTGCAAAAAAATAACATGCACAAAAACATAAACACAGTTTTCCTCTAAGTGTTGTGAATGGGTAACTTGTGTATAGTTTCTAGATTATTGCTCTGCTGTATTTATATATTTAAAGATGTATCATGACTCTATTGTATTTATTCTTTCTCTCTGATGAGTAGCGCGGGTAAAAATCATCCACGATTGTTAGCAGTCCACGCTATGTATTATAATGGAGTGCCTTAAATTGTGTAATGTTGGGATACTGTTGAATTTGCCATATGTAATCTTACAGTTATACCTATGTTTATCATGAATATATGCTCAATATATTTGATTTCAGCTTGGTGAAAATGTAGACGTTGTAACCTCTCTCCATTCCAGCATTTGTTTGTGAGAGTTATTTCCCAACAAAGAAATGCATTCTGACCTGAAATACAATTGGACATATCCAATGTGGATTCAGCTGTTTATGAGGTAGATAACATCCTTCAAAAGTGTGGATTTCATGTTGCAAACCTCATTTTAGTCATCTAGAGGATATCTTACTGAGATAAGCCTTTCATTAACACCATGATCAGAAAATAACACGGAGAAACTCAAAGAGAGAAGGAAGAAGCCAAAGATAACTGCTGAATAAAGGGAAAAAAGGGAACTTGTTACAGGGTCGGGGGCATTATAAGCCAAAATGTCCCAGTAGTCATCTTATTTGGGGTAACTGTAGTTATGCTGTATCAGTGTGATGTTCTGGTGGTAGGTCTTATGACTCTATTTATTTCCTGTTATAAAAGTAATCCTGCAAAGTAGAAGTGACATTAATTGAGTTCCAGAAATACTCAAAATAACTGTAGACTCATGTACTGTCTGAATCTCTGGTTGAGCATATTATCAAAGATTATATGTATGTGTTTTCTGTGTGTTCGACAGTCAGCTTCATGGTGATGATGAGTATGATGTCAGTTTTTATGATAAAGTCGCCCCCTCGCCTGTTAAGTCACTGTTGTACCACGAGTTCAGAGGCAGACTGGCCTGAAGTGATCACCTGCGTCCTCATGGCCACAGCAGGTTCATTACACCAACAAGACCATTACACTGTATTTGTATTTGTATGTATGATAACATTTCAGTATACAATTTACTGTAATGTATGCAATATATTCTAGGATTTCAAATCATGCCTTCTCATGTTTTATGTGCTCTGATGCATTTATAGAAACGCCATACTTGTGGGGACAAAATGGAGGTCCAATAATGTAAATCATTAAATTTAAGGGTGAAGACTTAAGGTAAGGGCTAGACATCCCTTAGACAGCATGAGTGTGTTTCCCTGCAGGGTGTGGCTGACAGGTTGGGCTCAGCCTCCTCCTCTCCTCAACACAGCTGCTGTGTATTTTGTCCTTATCTCCATCGGTGTTCCCCTTCAGGGAAGATTCCGTCATTACTTTCAGTAACCTGTCTCTGCTTTCACTGTAATGTTAGTGTCACACACACACACACACACACACACACACATACACACAGCATACAGATAGAGGTCACAGTAACAAGGATTGTGTGGCAGTGCAGCGACAGTATAATTGGAAGCCTTCCAGACAACAACAGGATGCCAGTCTCTGGTTGACATGGAGTAGTCTCCTAGCTATCAATGCCAACTAGTCTCACCTGACACTCTTTCTCTGGACTCACCAACACCTCGTCTCAGGCCAAAAAACGCACCTCTAATCTGACCGTATGGATTCATTAAACACCTGAAGGTGCTGTAATCATTTCACTATTTTCTTTATCATCATTTTGCAGTCGCCAACAGGATCCTAAAATAAGCATTCGCTTCCTTCACGTGTGATGTAGAGTGAAAAAGCAACAGACTCCTTATGGTGTAAAAAGTAAAATCAGATTTCTTTGTAACAAAACATGTTTTATGCATATTAACAACAGGAAGCTTGTGGACAAAGTGAAAATGTGTTTTGGGCAGAAAATTGTAATCAGAGCACTAATAAGATGGTGTCAGCAGAGGTTCTTTTTTTCTTATGCAAGAAAATGAGATTTAGATAGATAAGATGATAAGAATAATTGCTTGTTGCAAATACATATCATAAATATTTTATGCGACACTCAACCAAATATTTCCTAAGTTCTGGTTTTAGATAATAAAGTCTGGATGCCAGTTTATAGTGAGGAAATGTGTCTGAATGATGGGCAATTCTCATTCCTGAGATGATAGGATGCCTTTCTATGTTCATGCAGAAGATGAAAATTAAGCAGCAGATTAGATTTACAGGGTGTTTGGTAACATAGAATAAAAATCATAACAACTTTTGATCTGCAAGAAATGTCAAATTAGCAATGCAGATGAATATGTACTCACAGGCAAGTTTGGAGCTGAATTTCATTTTGTGTCACACAGCAACTGTTGTGTCATTATGCAGGGTTGGGAACAATGACACAAACAGCATTTCCCACATTTCAGACTCTAGGGTTTTATCTGATAACTACCCAAATTGTGGCCCATACATTGTGGTAAAATTGGTTATATTTTCTCCAGGATAACCTGATAACAGTAACCCTAAACTATGAATGGATGTAAGTCCCAGAGATTATTACTACGTGGCTGTAGGAAATGAGGGTCATCCAAGGACAAAGAGTGAAAACAGAGCTGCAGATGAAAAGAGAGAAAGGAGCGATGAATGACACTTCAGGCAGAAGAGGAGAGCTGAGTTCACACACTACCTGCTCTGCTAATGGACTGTCAGCCACTTAGATAGGTTACAAGCGGGTGCGGAAATTGGTTACAATTGAAATAGATCTCTGGCACACACCTAAATGTTTGCAAACACACAGACACAAACACACCCCAAATGGAAATAGTTGGGAGTTATGACAGACAATGTGTCATAGAAACGTGTGTTCATTAAAACATAAGTCCATTGATTGTCAGTGTTGATAGAGTTCAGCAGGAAGCAGAACGGACACTTTAACATGTTATGTCAACTGTGCTGGTATACATTTGTATTTGCAGTTTTATTTGGACACAGTAACACCATAAAAAGCTCGACAGTGTCAGTGCTTCCCAAACTGTCGTCTTGACATGTCAAACACAGGTGCAACCTTATGACAGGAATCACTGCACTGTGTTGCACTAATTGCCGGGCAGGAGGCTTTGCTAATGTTAATGGTTCCACCAGTGGTTCTTCCTGCTATGACAAATCAAAAACGTTACAGTTTGGGAGAGAGCATAAAAGAAAAGGTTTGGGAATTGCCACTTAAGCACCCAGACGTACTGTCAAAGTCCATTCCTCCACCTGTTTTTCCAGATCCCTCCTTTTGTCTCTGCCCCTGTCACTCAAAATACACAATGTCATCTATAAACACAAATCCTTTATGCCATCAAGTATTGTTTCTATGCATACAATGGACAGGTACTAACGATTGTTAAAGGACTAATTCTGACTGTTCCTGTTAAGTCTACAAATTTACAAAGACAATTGAAAAGATTTAGGCAGACTTTTCCAAGATAAGATCTTTGCCTGTGAAGATGGTCCAGGTTTTTTAAGCTTGCAATAACAGCTGTATTTTCACTAGAAACACTGCTGAGCCTCAAATTTGAAAAGGATGTACCCATCTGAAATGTTAAATCCAGATATCACATCGTATCACTGAGGGCTAAAACAGCTTTTGATATTAATCCTGGTGTCTCTTTCTGGTGATTTATCCAGAATGTGTGTGTGTGTGTGTGTGTGTGTGTGTGTGTGTGTGTGTGTGTGTGTGTGTGTGTGTGTGTGTGTGTGTGTGTGTGTGTGTGTCCCATATTCTCATGGCACTGTGGGGTTTTAACCACAGCCAGTCAATCCGACTGCATCCCTGACGAAGTTGGGTAGGTCACTAAAATTGTATTCCATTACAGCCACTAGATACCTCATCAAAATTGTAATCGGTAATGTAATCCAAGGGATTGCCCAAACTCATTAATAGATACTTCCAGATGACTTTCCGTATTTGTTGTATAAATAAATAAGGTATGACATGTGTTTTTTTTATCTGAAATGACATATTCTCACAAATACTTGAACAGTATTTATTATATGTTGTATTTCTTTTGAGTTGAGGACTTGTTACCTAAAAACTGTTCCCCAAAGTAATCCTACAAAATCTAAAATGTAGAATGAGGCTATAATTTTTTCATTTAATTTGTTTTTTTGAGCTGTTACATAAACTGCATTGCATTTCATTATTTTTGGGGCTGTCTGTCACCTAACTTCAACACACTGGCATGCACTATGCACACAGCACTCCCACACATACATATAAAATAAGAACGCACTGGAAATTAAAGACATGATGAGCCTGAGTGCAGCAGCCAGCAGCAGGAGTGTGGATCATACACTGGTGCAGGTGTGTGGTTCAGAAAGATTTTTATTTTTTATTTTTCTTGTCAAGCGCTCATGATCCTGTTTGTGGAGGTGACAGGAGGAGTGTTATCTGCTGCAGGCAGTGTCTGAAGTTAATCTGAGACATAAAATTAAACTGTTTGGCCTTCCAAAGGCCCACACACACACAACTAAATAAAAATATACACTTTCACATATTTATATATTACATAAATACAGATTTGGGCCCAAAAAAAAAGAATATCTATGTTATTCCTCAGAGTGCCTACCCATCCGCTTTAGTTGAAGTCTCCTGATTGACCTTTTTTTCTTTTATTATTCAAGTGTCAATGAACTAAACGACACTGATGACTTTTTCAAAAGGTGTATATGTGTGTGATCTTGGGGATGAAACTGCACAGTTGAAACTTCACAGTGGAAGATCCCTGTCAAGTGCTTAAAGATACATGAGAGTGCTCCATCTTTAACGAGACGCTTTGATGGAAAGTTCCACAGTGGAGTGTGAGATATGGGGAGCGAGTGAGAGAAAAACCGACAGAGGAGAGCACAACATAGACATGGGATGGAGACAGAGTTTGTGTAACACAGAGGAAAGAACTGGCACACAGTTTATTTCTGTTCAAGCTATAGGGGCTCCCTCCTCTGGGTGTCATGCTGTGTGTGTGTGTGTGTGTGTGTGTGTGTGTGTGTGTGTGTGTGTGTGTGTGTGTGTGTGATAATAGCCCTCTGTCATGTATACAGTATAGGAAAGACCCAGATTGAAGATTTAAGTGGCGCAATGAAAAAACACTATTTTGTTACTTATGCTAACAAGAAACACGCACACAAAAAGGTTTTGTTTATTTGGCTCCTGACAAAAACACAACATGTCATTCTTCACTTTTTTTCACACTGTTAATATTTTGATCAAATCTGATGTTTCCTCATCAGTGACTAAATTGTAATTTGCCAATATTGCTATGAGAATAATTTAATTTAAGAACGGATGTGGTTGTGCTGAATATGAATGTGTTTGACTGTTTATGTAAATGACTTGGTAAGTAGGGCTTCCTGGAGAAAGAGGATATTGTGTTATGGAAAGTGCCCCGTCTTAAAAAAAAAAAAAGAAGAAGAAGAAGAAGGAGAAGAAGAAACAGACACTAACATCTCAACTGTGCTCTGGAACAGTTCTTCATCTTATGCACGCATCTGCCAGTCATGAGAGAATAACTCACTGGGGGTGGTTAAATCATCCCCCCAGCTCAGAACAGAACTGCGTTTCATTGCAGCTAGTCATGGGATAACCCACATGGAAGTGGTACCCTCCGAGTCTCATCTTTACATTTCACACAAAAGTGTAACAGACATAAAGTGTGAATATGAAATGGATAAGTCAAGAGTCATAAAAAAACAACTGATCAATGCTACAATTGTGTATCATTTTCATGCATTATTGATAAACAGCTATAAGAAAGGAGGGGTATGTTTTTTTCTCTCAAGAAAATAAGCTGAAAATAGAGAATTTCCAAATAATAAACTTCCTTATTATATTATACATTATATTAATTACTGCCATACTGACAATATTAACAAAAATTCTAATGACTAATAACCATTGATTATCAAAGGTAGGTTAAAAATAACTAAGCTGTAGGCGTGACATTACAGTACACTACTACTGAGAAAATACCTTCTAAATTAAAAGGATGATGAAGTGATGAGATGTCAAGAAAGGGGTGAGTCGAAGACATGAAGAGAGTCAGAATTAAGACAAATGGAGTGCTGCCAGTCTGTTTTACAAGGAATAGATACGCCTGGCATCATCATCAAGACGGTATTTCTTCATCTTATCAACTGGGCTCTAAATTTGGAGGATGAAGAAGGAGGAGGAGGAGGAGGAGGAGGAAAGGATTAGAAGGAGAAAACTGTCAATCTGTTGCTGTTTATTTCACAGGGCTTGCTGAGGGTCCACATAGGACACACACACACACACACACACACACACACACACACACACACACACACACACACACACGCACACACATTCATTCATTAAAACATGCAAGTTGTGCTCCCTAGTGAAACCTGGCAACATCTGTTTAGGTTTGTTGATTGAGTGGACAGAATTAATCTAAATGATCCCTTCCAGATCCAACAGATTAACCATCTTCAAAATAGACAAACAAACTCACAGTGATAGTTGGTCATCTTAAGGTGAAGAACTTTGTCGGACTTACATATCTTTACACAGATTTGTTGAGATGACGTTCATATTGTCATATCCAGTGTTTAAGTTACTGAAAATTAGTTATTAATTACAGTAGCTAGCTGAAAAGTAATTGAAGGACTCGATTACTTTTAAATATCAGCTTCTACTCTTTTACTAGTGCATACACAGTTGTATTATTTTAGTGTTGTTGTGGCACAATGGCTGATTGCACCCATTATCACTTAATACTCCTGACCACCAGAGGGCGCAAGGACCTGAATGGTACACCTGTACTGTCTTGGTTAGACACAGGGTTTGGTAGAAGACCTAAATGATGCTGGATGTACATGGTTAACTGAGCTTTGCTACAGTAGGTAATAAATAATGTTTGATTCTTCACTGTATGTTAGAAACATTACAGTCACTGTGATGAAAAGCAAGCTCATATTTCCTGATGACAAAAGTGACAAGCCCATTTAAATTTAAGGAAGTACGTTATTAAATTTGAAAAAAGTGGAATTAGGCAACAACACTCCCAACCAACGTTGGGAGTCTTGTAGGCCTAAGACTGACTGGAGACAGGAGTCTGCCACCTAGCGCTTTGAGCTAAATGCTAACATGCTGATGTGTAGCAGGTATACTGTTTCCCTTGTTCACCATCTTAGTTTAACATGTTACCCAGTATTTGCCAATTAGCAACACAAATTGCAGCTGAGTCTGATGGGAGTGTCATTAGTTTTGCAGGTGAGCATATTTCTGGGTGTGACCAATTTAATTTAAATGAATCCCCCTGCAATTACATTCGTTTAAACAGCAGAGACAATTGTGATACTGGCATACAATGACAAAGTTATTTGAAGAGAAAGAAATACAATATTGCACATATGCAAACATGCACAAACTGAGTTGCTAAGAACATACCTCTTGATACCTGAAGCGCTCTTAAGTGTAAAAAACACAGGTTTGAATAGATGCAGACAGATCTGACAAGAACAGGTATGTGTATGTAGACAAACATATATTTTTGAGACAATCGTTAGCAGGACTGACTTCAAACCAGCCTAAAACAAGTGTGGACTTAAATTCTGTGTTTTAGATACAGATGGATGACAAATGAAAGGAGAGCCTATGTAAATTAGGTGTTATTGCGCCACAAGCCTCCAGTACCACTCCATGGCATAGATTTGAGTCCCAGGAACTTTCTTCCAAAAGATATTCCAATGTACAGTGACTGGACTGCATTCATATCCCAATCTATCAGAATTTTTCACTCAAGCAACCATGAAATCTTACTGAGAGAGCAATTTCTGATTTTTGTTTCGCTTTTCCGTCACAGTCTATTCATTTAAGACTGAATGCGATGGAGACAGTCTGTGCATGTCAGGCGGTAAAGGTCACAACCCCTCTTCATCATCTTAAAGGCCATCCTCCTTACTCCTCCAGCTCCATTTCCATTGATCATGAGCAATGAGGCGGTGGCTGTCTGTCAGCATGACTCTTTCTCTCTCTCACACACACATTTTATTGTTAGTATCAAAAATTGTGACAAACACCCACAAACAAATGTCAATGCTTCGTCACTTCACCTTAGTATGCTCTGTTTGCCCTGGTGCTGGGCGGATTAGCGAAAAGGTCATGTACTTTTAGAGATATAATCGCCAAAGACACAGGGAGCAGCCTGTGCTCTAATTTTAGCCGTGTCATTTATTTCCTAAAATCAAATTTTTATGGCCTTTGATAGAGGAGAGGAGAAGAGATGACACTTTCTTTTGTCTTTTTTTAATTAATAGAATCTGCTCTTTTTCTATGAACCCCTGCTGTACTGTACATGTCTCAGTTGGACAGACACCGCACCGTGTCTCCTCTCCGTCTTTACGAAGCCAGCTGGTTGCCAGCTGACTGGCTGGATCAGTGGCTGGTGCAGGACAGCAGCAGATGTGTGTGTTATCCGTATGATCCATCCACACTCATTATATAAGAGGATCTCTCTGCAGGTAATAGGCCATCTGTATGAAAAGGACATGGAGCGTAGAGATCAAATGGTCTGTCCCAGCTCTGTAATAACGTGTCACCATTCAGGTAAAAGGTGGATTAGCTGATCAAGTGTGTACTGTATTTGGTGTAGCTTAGAGGTTAAGATACTGAGCATACACTGTAACATTGCTGGTTCAAGCTTAACTGGGGTGCTGCGTTGCATCTTTCTCTTCCTTCATTCTCCATCATCTCTTTACTGTCTGTAAAGGCATGAAAATGCCCCAAAAGTACTTGTGAATGTGGGGGACTGTGGTCAACACATCAACTATTTTCTATTTATAAAACAACTTATGAAGAATTCACAACTGAGGTATCAATGGAGAACTTTTTAAAATTATTTTTCTTTAACTTGAGTGTTTCACATGGTTTATTAAGCTGAAAGATTTATTGAAATAAGTGGAGACGGCAGGTAAAATGTGCACAGTAAAAAGTAGAATCCAAATCACCGCACTAGAGGGTGTCCTGACAGTTATTGTCAACAACATCAAGAAGTCACAGAGTGAACTAATGAGAGAAAGCCACTTTAAATTAGGGACTGTGCAAACATTATTAAGGTGAGGAGGGGGTGAATCACACATTACTACATTACCATCCTCCCAATATATCAAAATAAAATAATATAAATGAATAAGAGTTACATGTAATGCCATGACTTGATATGTTGTTGGTCTGATGTTTGATTTCCTATTATAATCAAGCCAACATTAGTATTAGCATTAGCTTACAGCAATAAAAAGACATTGCACAAAACAAATAAGAGGAACCATTTATTAATTGAAGTGTACAGAAAAAGAGGATTCCAAAAGTACTAGAACTGTGGTTACAGTATGTCTGAGTGGAGCTAAAGGAAGTTAATGGCTTCTTCTTCTTCAGCGTTACCACATCATACCATGTCATCAGACCATGTGCCAGAATTCTCAGAATTCCCTGCAGCTGCTTCTGAAGAGGAAATAAGGAAATGCTAAAGGCCACTTAATTAGTAGTCATCATGAGGGACTGAATGTTAACAGTCAAAGGCTAAAGGAGCGAAAGAGTGCAGTGTTTAAATAACACATCACAGGACTAGTTGTCACTTTTCATGTGGTAAAGAAATGAGGAATATTCTAGATAAGCATCGTGGAGCTACTGTCAACTTGACTGAAGCCAGAAATATTTTTCCTGAATGTTCCTTTGAAACTGTTTGTTCAAACCCCATCACCTAGCGCCTCATAAGGTCAAGCTTTTCATTTCAAAATAAGCATATCTCATAACAACTTAACTGTGACGTAACAATATTTGTACATTCGTGCCTCCAGCAGGATGCAATCAGCCCTTGACTTTTCACGGTACGCCATCATCAGAGTAAACACTGGTTGTCCTCATGGAAACTTTCTGTCAAGCTAAATGTCATGTTGGTAGTTAATCTGATGTGTGTTTGGTTAGTTTGTATACTCTACCACTAACGTACCAATGATTACTACAACTAGGTCTTGCACTCTTCTGATACAGTAAAAAGTGTGCACCAATAGAGGCATTTTAATCATTTCACATTCAATTAAAGCCTTTTGTAAATAAAACAATAAAACAGTGTTTACATTTCTGCTTGATTAACTTAATTAAAGAAAGTCAGTGACTCTCTTTACATATACTATGACACTGGAGTCTCCTATGATGGAGCGACGAATTGTCTGCGTAGACTCCCGCACCTGTCGTCTTCTGCATCGGCGGAAGAGGGAAACTTATGTGGCCTCATGGAGTCTCATGTTGAATTTTCATCCACTCCAACAGCACCATGATGGGCACAACCCTAAAACACAGAGATGAGTCCAGCTGAGTTGAATCCAGTCAAGTCAGGTTGGTTTGGACATGAAGCGAGTACAAAGAGAAGCATGCAAAAATAATAAGCAACAGATCCCAAAAAATGGTAGTGTTATAAGTAAAGAGAAATTATGAAAACATTAGACAGAAATTGCAGTCTTACCGGTTCTTAATGTTCTTCTGGAGGGTGCCGATACATATGTTGAAAAAGAACAATGTAAAGTGTCTCAGGCTATACCAAACGCAGAACATCAACTCAGGCACCTGCCTGAACATCAACTCCAGTCTGGGAGAGAGAAAAGACTCACTGAAATACTACACACCACATTACAATGCATTTCTACTTGATTTGTTGATGTTGTCTTTGCATGAAGACATAACCAAACATAACCATAACAGTGTAATCGCTGGACAAGAGCACTTTATTCACATGAACAGGTGTGTCACTCAGTCCCAATTGTTATCAGATACAAGTTTAATGTCCTGTACCGTATTACTAAAAATGCTATTAAAGTATGATGCATCCATGCATTTACACTGACTGGATTAGTCAGTGTTAATGTATAAATGCATCAAGATCTGTCTCAATAGCTCAACATATTGGGAAAGCTTATTCATTTGCTTGCTGAGAGTTAGATGAGAAGATTCACAGCTGTATGTTTCCAGTCCAGTGAAGCCCTGTATTTACCAGACATGCATGGGAGCAGGATAAATCTCATCTACCTCTTGCCTGGTTTCCCAAAATGTCAAACTGTTACCTTTACATCTTAGAAAATACAAAGATTGTTCCTTCCCCTTGGATGTTTTTATTACAAACAGGAGTAGGCGTTTAAGCTACTGAGCACAAAACTTCAATGGTTTTGTCCGTGTTATGTACTGTGTGTTAAGTGCATTTCTTACCTCTGCCTGCTTTGGTGTATGGTGTAAAACAACAGAATGACAGGTAGAAGCAGGTGGAACAAGATTCTCGTAGGGTGTCCAAACATGCTTACATAAGCCACCATGTTGCCCACCACGACTGAAACACAAATGTAGAAGGAAGCAATTTTTTAACCTAGTGATAGTAACAGCTGTTTGTATCTTCATTTAAACACATAAAATACATACATACAGTACATAGATACACAACATACATAACATGACAAGCTGCAGACTGATTAGTTAATTTACATGTTCTATAGATCTGAACAAGAAATCAGAGCAAGCTGCTATAAGCTGCCTGTTCAATGTGTGTGTATGCACTGGTGTGTATTACTCATGTTGTGGAGACATAAACATGTTTACACAGGGTTAAGGTTATGAGAAGGTTAGGTTGAAGTTAAGGTGATGGTGTAAGTCTCCAGGAAATTAATATAAGTCAATGTAATATCCTCTGAAGTGTGTGTGTGTGTGCGTGCGTGTGTGTGTGTGTGTGTGTGTGTGTGTGTGTGTGTGTGTGTGTGTGCGCGCGTGCCAGCCATACCATTCTTTACCATGTCAAAATTGAGAAGAGGTTCTTGAGTTGGTTTATTTCCAGTCAACTCAACAGAACAGCCTGTCTCCATGCATCTGTTGTCTGTAAAAGATGTCAGCGTTGTCGTCTCCTTCTCCACCTTCGTCTCTTCCTCTTCCTCTGTGTCCATCCCCATGTTAGTTTGGTTATACTTAAGTGGCCCTTGGGACACTTTGTGTATCATCAAATATGGGACAAGATCTGTGCACAAGGAGATAATGTAGTCAGATTGAATCTGTGCGAAAGAGAGAAATTACAGTCGCTTGAATTTCTGCTTCTGTTTTCCTGCAGGTACAGCTGACCCACTGTTGCTCTGAAGGAAATGAATAGCATCTTTGTAGCCGCTGTCGTAGGCTTGTTCCAGAGTCTGAAGAGAGGAAGAACAACACAGAAATAGAATTGAATGTCCCAAAATCATCCCTTAGACAGTCTTTTTCACAGTGTTATTGTTGGACAAGTGCCCTTAATTCATTAATAATTGATTCATCAACAGGTGTGAAGCGAAGGGTCGTCCCATCAACATCTTATTACTGTGTGGATCTGCAGTTTCCCTCATGTGTCTGGTGTTTCCTCTCTCCCTCTGTCTCCTGTCTGAATATATCCTTAGCACTGGATCAATGCCTGTCTGCTCCCTGCCTTCCTGACTCTGCGCTGAGATGCCTAATCCCCACATGTCTCCATTCGTGCCTTGCCTTGTCTGCATCTTCAGTAAGGATTGGATTCGACACTCTTTTGGCTGCTCCTCCTCTGAGAGCGTTCAGTTGTTATTAAACACAAATTAGATTTCCTGCACACATTTCTAAAAATGTTCCTTTTTAAGTAAGCTTTGTGCCCATCCAGGAAGCTACCCATATACCCGTATATAACAGATTGAGAACAAACATCTGCACATGGAGAGTTTAGCATCTAGTGAAATACAACAGGGGTCTGACCTCTAAAGCCATTGGGTAGAGAGCATTGATGAGCCTGAAACTGTTTGCCACGTTGCCCTTCAAGGTGGTTCCACTCACTACCATGTCCAACATGGCAGGTGTGTCAGCAGGACAGATGTCTGTCTCCCCAGAGAATGGAGACACTGTTAAGATGTGACTGCAGGGTACAGGCAGTACTGGCTGCATGCTGCTGAAACCCCCATCCACATAATGCTGTGAGATAAGATCACATACATTAACACAAAGACCAAACAATGGTGTCAAAGTGAGATTGTGAAAAAGCCATCAAATACTCACTACTCCTTTGAGGGATGGAGGCAGTATACCGCAGTACCCAGGCACAAAGCAGCTACACAGCAAGGCCTAAGGACACCACACAACATGGTGATAGTAAGTTGTACTAAAGTATGCTTAAAAGCTATTTTCAGGATGATTCTGGGGTGTATCTACAGTATCAACTCACCTGGATTACATCCTCTCTTGACTGGAAATCAGACATCATAATCTGCTTGCTGTCAACCAGGCGGGTCAAAGCCACAGCAAGACGCCCATTGGCCAGTTGGTGCGCATTGGAAGGAAGGTATTTGTTTAGAATTATCCCTAACCAGTGGAAAACATTTATTGAGGGGTTTAGTGGTCCAAGCGTAAAAGCCTTCATCTGTTTGGCAAAATGTAGCATCTCATCCCGGATAGTAGCTGTAAAAGAGAGGGCTTTGTCAAAAACACTCATTAAATTCAACAGAAGTGGATTTAGAAGGAAAGAAAAGAGATTGTCACCCACTCAGGCTCATTTCACAAACTACAGCAGCAGCGACCAGAGACCCAGCAGACGCACCCAGGACACAAGGTGCCATGCGAAGTATCCAGGGCGCATAAGTTAGGAAGCACTGGGCAACCCCTAACTGGTAGGTGGCCAGGAATCCAGATCCAGAAAAGGAGATAGATGGAGGAACTTCACGATAATGACAGCTGGAGACTCCCGGAGCCATTTTCTAAAGGCTTTGAATTTCAATATCTTCAATCGTAGACGATAAAAGTGAAAAAAGAAACCTTCTTTCTTTTAAAAGTAGGCCAAGTCAAATCAGGCGGAGATGAGCTGTGGAGTGAAAAGTGGATGACTCTTTCACAATCAGTGTTTTTTAACCAGTCTCAATTAGACATACCATGTTGGTTATGCCCATGTGATACGTCATACAGCACTCTTAGTGACTTTCTGTTTGTTTTTAGACATGATTTGGTTCGCTTGTCTCAGGCTGGTTTCCATGTGATGTGACTAAAGAAACAAAAAACTCCGGATCTCTAGGAGTGCTGAACAAATGAATGTACAAAGTACAACTCAATAAAAACAAACTTGAACAAGCCTCTTCTTTTTTTTTAGCACAGATTACAAGAAAAGGGTTTTTTGGGATTTCATAGTAAGACAAGTGAAGTATTATATTTAGGATTAAGTTATTAAGTATGATATTGTCTTTAAATCTTTCATCTTGATTTAGGAAAATCTTTGACTGTACTTCTGATTCTTTTGAATTACATTTCTCGTACGACCTGTTCAAGGAAACATTAGCAACTTCATCTGTCTCTCATTTCTTGTTTTTTCCATGAAAGCAGTCACTGGTTTCATATAGTACACATATTATAAAGGAGCTATAGTTTTGAAAGGAAAACAAATAAATGTGAATGATGTGTAATGACTTTCATGGCTTTCATTTTGGAATTCTTCAAAACGTGTCCTGCTTAAAAGCAAGAGGTGAATGCTCCCCTTTCTTGACCAATCCTTTCCAGAAGTCAATAAAATGTGCCCAATTTGGAAGTCTAGTAAACATGACCAGGTGATCCAGTGGTTATGCCACCACAGCCCCGTAGAGATGCTCCGTTGAAATTGCAGTTTACACGGAGTACTGCGAGTGTGTTTGTGTTTTCCTCACGTTGCCTGTATTTTATGAGCTTGCTAGTGTTGTGAGTACTGGAGTTCTGAGAAGTCTGTGTGTTGCTGATGTGGTTTTGGCCTGGATTTACAAGGCATGAATGATCAGTTGTCATTACTAGATTATCATTATCAGTGTCATCTATGATAAAATATCAATGCAGTGATACGTCTTCTAAGATGACGTTTGAGTGTTCAAATAAACAAATTTGGGATGTTCCATAAAAAATATTTATTTTACAAAGCAGGAAAACCATTTATGATCAACATATACCACATTTTAAACTTAGATCACAAATACCTCAACTTGATATTGATAAAGCAAACTATTTGTAAAAAAAAAAAAACAAAAAAAAACCACAGTTGGACAAAACTTGTACAAACTGGCATTTAACCTGCAGCATAAACCTTATTGTGTGACCACGAACAACCACAAAACAAATAGTCTCACAGTCATAACCACCACTTACCTGCAAGACCTATACAGCACGTCTTTTTGAAAATAAGTGCATTTCTTGCTTTGTAATCATGCTGAGCAAGACTGAGAATTTTTAGGTCTGCTGATTGTTTGGCTGTTTGAATATTGATTTGATTTCTTTTACTTTTCCTCATCCCTTAATGTTAGTGTTTGTTCTGATCACAGTGATATAAATATCGATTCACAGCAAAATGAAAAGCAGTCTCACAGTGCAAGAATTCCAAACAAGGCATACAAAACAGTGCCTTTTGTTCTGTATGTGCATGGGCAAGCTCAAAAAACACAAGATAAATACACCACGGTCTTCTGTAATAATTTGTTTTGTTGTATCGTTTTAAGGGCATCTGATACACTTTTTCTTCTACGGGGGAGGCTGTGGAGAAGCACGATCAGGGGAAACTTCAAAATGGTCATCACTGAACTCGCGCGAAGGACTGCTGTCTGGAAAGTCCCCATCCTGAGGGGGTGTGTGGTCTGGGGACTGGGCAGGGTCTGCCAGCGGTTTCCTGGTGTCCTGAGGGAGTTTCAGGAACCTGAGGGGAGAAAGAGTAGAGACAGTAACAATAAACGTGTGTGTTGCCATGGGGGAAAGACAGGAAGAGGATGAGACAGAGAAGGAGACCTGAAGAGGAGTTTTTGTCCTCGTTCCTTTTTGATGATGTTCAGCTTGTAATAGTGCCGCAAAGCACGGGACATTTTCTCATAGGTCATATTGTCTCGGTTCTGTTAAAAGAAATCACACATCATCAAGGGATGGCAGTACACAACTGTCTTTACCACTCTGATGAACCACACAGACCTAGGTGCTCACCTTGTGATTTCCCCAGAGACGTGCCAGTCCGTTTGGGTCGACCACCCTGAACACCAGGCTATCTTGGTCTTCCCATCGGATGTACTCTTGGTAACGGTCATCACACAGCAGCTGATACACATAGTCCCAGAGCAGTCTGCAGTCTGGCCATGATTAAAACCGGAAGAGGACACATGTTACCAAAACTTGTGCTACTACCATCAATTAATAGTGTTTACAGCTTTATTAAGTATAATGCAAAGGACTCATTTTTAGCATTTTCAAATGCAACTCAATCTCAAATCCTTGCTTGTGTCCAAGCATGTTTATATCTGTAATACTGTCACTCTTAAACCTCCTTTAAGATGCTTTTGGGTTTCCTTATTTGTGCTGCTCTTTGCTCTGCCTCCCAGACAAAGCGACAGCTGAAATACAAATGTGGCTGAAAAACAACATTTAGATCCTGAGCAGAGTAAAACCACAGCATCATGGAGAGTGAATCTTAGCAAAGCTTATGGATATCTAAATATGAGGTTTTTCTACTCCCTAGTGGTCAAAATTGGTTGATGCAGTTTTAAGAGGGTGTCCACTTTTTTTTACATCTGTGCACCTTCTAGAACAAAATCTGTTTGTTTTTGTATATTTTTTACAGGTGAATACTGTAGCACAACTGTCAATAAATGAACTGAACACTACCTGGGATGCGGCCGTTGGCTTGGTGCAGTGGGCTGATTGGCTTCTCTTTGCTGGACAGGTTGAGGGGCTCCTGGGTGACGCTCTCTGTCTGGGGAGGATACTGAACTTGGCTGTGGGGCAATGTGGGGACTGCTGAACCATCTAAGCGAGAGAAGGAAAGACACAGAGAACAACCGAGAGCAAGGGAAACAGAAAATCAGGCATTACAGTGGATAATTCTAACTGGAGGGCAATGTACTTTTAATGCTGTCGTTTGTTATACCCACTAGTATGTGTGAGTGGAGTAGGGTACGTGTAAAAGATCATGGGATGATCTTTGAGAGGTGACATTGGCTCTGGCTGCCTGGTCACAGCAGATACAACAGCTGCCGACACAGCAGTTGTGAAAGCGAGGGAAACTGTTTGAGAGAAATATGAGGAACTGTGAAAAAAGGCTAAACTGAAAGCAAAAGTGATTTTAAAGCAGCTTGAACATTTTAATGGCGAATGTAACGTTCAACATGAAGAGGCCATTTCAGTCCTTGCATACAGCATGCAGAACAAAGTCAGTGATTTGGACTTTGGAGTTGTAAGATAATTGGTTTCCAGGTAACCACAGCACACCTGCTGGCACACATCCTACTCCCTATAACGGAAAGTACCATTTTTATTGCAGGGTCAAACAAGGCACACTTCATGTGGCTGATCAGGAAGTATTTGTTCCCACAATCTAACCAGGATAAACAAGTTTCATTCGATATGCAGCATACTCAAACAATCAACTTTGTGTGTGTGTGTGTGTGTGTGTGTGTGTGTGTGTGTGTATTATGTATTGCCATGCACCCACATCTGTTCTCCTGTTCATGATAATCTGACCTTGATGTAGCTAGTTTGTTGTCCTGATTGTTTTTGATTGTACAGTATGTTGAAGGTTGATTCTGTTTGTTTCGCTGTATTATCCTGGTATTTTTTTTCTTTGTTAGTTAACTGGAATCAAATTCCCTCCATATGTCAACATAAAGCTGATTTTGGCTGATTCTGCTTGTTTAAAAATGTACTCCTTGACATTACTGACCTTGTTGGTCATTCACTGTGGGAGGCTGGGGCTCTCGGACACTCTGAGGGGGCACCTGGCAGCTGACCGGGCTCTGGATGATCCCAGGTGCAAGGGAGGGAGACATATTCGGGGTGGCACAGACAACACTCCTCCTTTGCTGTTTCACACACTGTAGAATCTCGTACAGAACATCACCTGTAGAAAACGAGGGGTGCATATAATAACTCAGGTGCAAAACTAGTCAGCGTACTCTCTTTCTGCATACATACTCATTTCTACCTGAGCTCGGACAGCGGCGTCTGAAGTCTTCCTTGGTGAGCAGGCACAGGGCTCGGCCGTTCATCTCAAAGCGCCCCTTTTCAGGCCGGCGCAGCGAGTACTCCTTCTGAGCCCAGTGGAGCCAGTGGGTTACATCCTCCTTGTCCCACAAAGAAGGGTTTATTCCTGGAAAACAGATGCATATTATTCAAAAACACACTTATACATTGTGTTTGTGCTTTAGTAGATGCTGCTGTGTCTACTTTGCTTATATTATTATTATTACTAGTAGTATTTAAGCAGTGGTATCTTTCAGGTAAACAGTACATGTGAAGCAGATTGACTCACGCAGCCGTCCAGGTAGATGCCACAGGTCTTCCTGAGTGGGAGGACTGACTAAAGGAAGCTGGTTAGGTGGGGAGTGCTGCACGCTGACAGGTATGTTGACTTGGCTCCCATGCACCATGGATGCAGGACTGTTGGCTGTGTTTTCTTGCTGCAAAGCATCCACACCCGAGTCCATTTAGTGCACATGCACACCAGTTAGTGACAGTACAGAAACAGCAATGCTGTCATTTAAATGTATCTTATTTACAGGCTTTTTTTAGAGGTCTAAAAATAGCAGTTGGACAAGCCCTAGGAGTGAAAGCTGTCAATGTCCAAAGGACAAAAAATGTATTTGAGCTCCCTGTTTGTTATCTTAAAGACAACACATTGATCTGCGGTTTTCTCCTGAGACCTTAACTTACCTTGATCAAAGGTGACGGGGGAATGTTCTCCATGGAAGAGCCCTTTATCTATTCGACTGTACGAAAAAACAGTCTGATTTCTTGTAAGCAAACACACAGCTCGTCCAATAAAAGAGATGAACTGTACGTCAAACCTCCCCAAACACCATTTTAAATAAGATAAAGAATATAACTTTCGAAGACATAAAACTGCACTATTTTCACATTCGATCCTTCCGGGAAATGAAAACGAAAGAAACACTATCCTCGCTGGGGGTGTGTGCGGAATAGACTGATTGGAGGAAGCGACCGCAGAAGACATTTCCAAAAAGCAGCATGTTTAAAACAGCGCTGCTTAAATAATCTATCTGTTAGCCCATATTCATTCATTAAGAGGAAACACTAACACTGTGTGTGCTCTCTCGCTGTAGATATCAGAATGCAGAATAATTGTGTGTGTGTGTGTGTGTGTGTGTGTGTGTGTGTGTGTGTGTGTGTGTGTGTGTGTGTTGGGGGGAGATAAATGAGATTTGCAGGAAGTGAGTGAAAGTTTAAAAAAAAGTAATAAAAACAGTGGGAGTGCGAATAAGAGAATGACAGGCCACGCAGAACAGCGCGTGCGCCTTTAAAGCAGAACTAGTCGTCGGAGCTCCTCCTCCTCCTCTTCTTCCTGCTCTACTTTTGTCAAACACCAAGCAGACCAAAGGTTTAATTTATAGCCGCACATTGATCATGGGATCACTCTGCTGACCGTCAAATAAGGTAACGTGCTTCTCCACATAACACTTATTCAATAGTGCAGCTTATTTCAAGCCTCGTTCACGGCAATGCGACGCCCCCCAACCACAGTGTATGTAGGATGCAGTCACATTGTATTGTTGTATCTAATCAATTTACTTTATCCTGGTCTGTAAGGCTTTAAATATATCAGACGCACAGTGACGACGTGATAATGAATAGCACAGTTGAAGTCCCTACATGAGCATTAAGGGTCACTGCCTGTTGACAGAATAAACATCAGAGAGAACTTTGTTTACTCTGAAGGACCCCTCTGATTGGAGAGAGGCTTTGGCCAGGTAGGCTGTTTCATGCTGCGGATTACAATACATAAAGGTACAGTAAACCGAGTGCAGGTTATAGTGTTTAATATACAACAACAACAACAACAACAATAATAATACTATACACATTTCAACAGTCTAATTCTACAAATAGTCCCTCTGACAGCCCTTTTTATATGAGTTCTTATTGGTCAACCGGCCCAGTTTTTCACCTGAACCCTTGATGTTGAATGATCTATATACCTGTCCTGTCTGCTGATTCTTTGAAAATCTCACTGAAAATCTAAAAGTTTTGACTTGATTTTGGATTGGGGAAAATAAACGGGATTAGAAGATCTGTATATTTCTGCAGTTCAGTTTGTTATGGTTACTCTCTCTCATAGGAGAAATTTGTCTTGGATGAAAGGATTTGCTGCCTCAACCAGACATTACAATACAAAAGCATCGGTAAGAACACGTGCAAACATAAGCCTGAGATAAAACAATCAAGCAAATTAGTCACAAAGTCATTCACACAGTTAAAACTTAGAAAAAATCAAAAAGATTCTTCTCAGAACACATTCATCTTCTTACAACACATCACAACATACTCATCCATCATATTTTTTTCAGTGATGTGGGCTGAAAAGTTGGGCAAAGAGCTTGGCTACCCAACACGATCACTGATAGGATGGCTGGTCAGTAGATTTCTCATAGCGCGCAACCGGGTCCTTGAGGAAAACGCTGTGCAGCTGAGTGGAATCCAACCTGGGGATACGGTGCTGGAGCTGGGTCATGGTCCAGGACTGGGTCTGCAGTCTGCAGCCAAACTGCTTACAGAGCCCACAGGCCACCTTATAGGGGTGGATTGCTCAGAGTACATGCATAAGGTGAAGTGTTAACAACTGACAGAGTGGAATTAAGTATTTGAGTTTGTTCATCACATCCATGCCTTTAAAGTTTTGTAACAGCGTGTCTTTTTTTAGGGCAAAGTTGAAGAAACCATTCACAGACAGACAAAGTGGGAACCTTTCTCTGTGTCTTCTCTGACAGATGGCAAGTGACATAATGAAGGAACTTGTGGCCAGTGGGAAAGTGACCCTCCACCATTGTGATGTGGCAGCAATGCCCCTGGCAGACAACACTGTGGATAAAGTATTTCATTGTAACTGCTATTATTTCTGGCCTGACCTGAGGAAGGGAGCCACAGAGATACACCGGGTAATGAAACCAGGTAGGATATGACATTGTTATACTAAGTCTTTACTTTCAAGGCACTTTTATCATCCAAAATAAACCTGTATCAGATGATCTGGTGATTTTCTACCTTACTGCTAGTTTTGACTTTCTGCTTTTCTGCACAAATGTCCCAGGAGGCCTGATGGTGACCACAATGAAGCTTAGCACTGTGGCTGCTTTGGCAAAAAAACAAGTGATGCCAGGGGAGAACTGGCGGCCGGAGGCCTACATGGCAGCTCTGAGAGACTCTGGTTTCAGTGATGTCAGAATGGAAGACAGACAGCACAAACTCCTTACTTTTCAGGCCATCTATGCCACAGCCTCAAAATAAAACTGAAATTGAACTGAATGCTTAAATGTCAACAAATCAAACATGGAAATGAACCAAAATACAATGAAAAGCATGTTAAATGACAGTTAATTATTATTTTTTTAACAAAGTTGAGAAATATATTGTGCAAATACCAGTGCAATGCATTAATGAAAGTGTGGGTCACAAATTATAAGAAATTATTAAACTGTACATTAAAGTACATCTGTGTTACAAATGTTGAAGATTGCAAGCACGTATACAGTATATATGGAAAATGAAAAAGGATGAAACACCATATGAGCTGTATGAAAGGGTGATGGAAGTAAAATATGGGATAAAAACAATAGGATTAAGAACATTGATATTAGTTTGAGCTATATGATAATATATACATGATAATAATCCTTTCTCAGTGTCAGCATTCAACTCCAGACTATCCCAGTGATGTAGATAGATTGATAAAATCTCTCAAGATGCTTTGTTTTGACACGCACAAAACTGAATTTGTCTTCATATCTCACCGGATGTGGAGAAAGTATTCAAGTCTAAAAGTGTCATTAACAAAGAAGCTGAAACTCAAAGTGATTCAAAAACATGCATTTCATTTTTTTCCAGACCTCTCCAACAGGTCAGGAGATGCCGTTTCATATTCAAACTACAGTAAATAAAGACAACACTAACAGGTCAACGCTAGGCGGCGGTCGTGTTCCGGTTGCTTGCAATTTGCCATTAAAACAGAGGACGAAGAAGAAGAAGAAGAAGCGGATGTTAATGACGTAGGGAGAGGGAAATCCAAAATAGTTTACCAAGTGAAGTTAAAAAAGGGGAAGTTAAGTTGCTGCTGTGAGGTGGACGACAGTTTTTCAGCCGGCGAAAAGTAAGCGATTGTGTTTTAATATGGAGTAAACAACAACTTATTTTGCCACGGTGTGGTTATCGGACTCACAAACACATACAAACATGTTTCCATAGCCACATAATTTTGCAGGCTAAAACGTTAGCTTGAAGCTTTTAACAGGAAAGCTAACGTAAAAGTTGGCAGCGTTAGGTGTTAAATGAAATTGTGTCACAAGCAACAACGGAGAGCTAACGTAAGTAAACAGTGAGTGAATGTTTTCCGTCTGATCAAAACGAGTTCATGAGAACATATCCATTCTCCGCTCAGCAGCATGCAGAGGGCTTCCCGTTTGAAGCGTGAACTTCAGATGCTGAGCACCGAGCCACCTCCAGGGATTACATGCTGGCAGACCGAAGAGCGGATGGACGACCTCCGGGCACGTAAGGCCTCTCAGCGTCAAGGCTTTGAAAAATAAAATGACTACGACTGCATTTGTGCTCAGCAATATACCACACATATATGTCAAGCTAAGTATCTGATCATGTCTTTCCTTCTTCTGGTCTACAGAGATCGTTGGCGGATCAGAGACTCCGTATGAAGGTGGACTCTTCTCCTTAGAGATCAGGGTCCCAGAGAGGTACATTTTCTCAAAGATTTAATATTGATGGATGTGTTATTCCTTCCATTTCTACGCTACAAATCACTTGCTGTAGTCTAGTAAGACCGACCTGCAGCTTTCCTCTCACAGGTATCCATTTGAGCCTCCCAAAATCCGATTCTTGACCCCCATCTACCACCCAAACATTGACAATTCAGGACGTATCTGCCATGATGCTCTCAAACTCCCACCAAAGGTTGGAACCGATTGCAAACAAAATCTGAAAGTGTTTCTGTTTTTTCTCCATCATCTGTTTTTGTTTGTCTGTTGTCGCATAAATAAGTTGATATTCAAGCTAGTTATTTTCTGCTGTTTTGTCCATTTTATTCAGGGTGCCTGGAAGCCATCCCTGAACATCTCCACAGTCCTCACCTCCATTCAGCTGCTCATGGCTGAGCCCAATCCAGATGACCCACTCATGGCTGATATCGTGAGTCAAACATAAGCTTGTATTCATAAATACCATGCTGTGGGTTAGAACAGAATAGTTTTGGTACCTAATCACACTGTGGCGGTTTTATCTCTTTTTTAAAAAATATTCTAATTTAAATATAGATATGTGACAATAGAGCTTTTGCAAAAACCTTTATTGGACACTGGAATGGCAGAGAACTAAATAACATTATGCTTAAAATTTTAACCTGGAAAATAAGTGAATACTCTTTGCAGTATGCATGAGACAGAGATTTTGGTACGCCAGGATAACCTGTTAAGATATCAGTCTGCAACACCTTTACTTCTTGTGACAAAAGTACAGCCTCTGATAAATTATGCTCGAGAGCATTTGAATTGTGTGTTGTCATCAGTGGTGTACATCCACCATATGCACTTATAAAGAGACGCTTACATTTTTCGACTGCAGTCATCGGAGTTCAAGTACAACAAACAGCTGTTCATGGAGAAAGCCAGGAAGTGGACACAAGAACATGCTGTGCAGAAGAATGTGGTAAGTCACTCTGATGTACGATTGAAGCAGTTTTCCTCTTTAACCTTTGTGATGTCATTTTATATTGTTACTCTGACATGATTAATGTAGTTTGCTCCACAGCACTGTCTGTCATTGTATTTGTTATGCGTAGTAGCATATTTTACCCACAAGGTGGTGCTGTGCTCCCTCGATAGAGTATTATTTACAAATTCAGTGTTGCAGACTGTTTGATTTATACTCAAATGTGACCTCCACATTAGACACTTCTCAATGCTGCCATTATCTAAACTAGTTTCTATCTGTTTTTGTTCAGGGTGTCATGCAGGGCAGCAAAGAAAATTCTCAAGATCAGAAAGATTCGTCCCGCAAAAGAGAGGCCTTTGCTGCACAGCAGGATGCAGAGGAGCCAGCAAAGAGAACCTGCATGTAGTTTCTGTCTCTTGTTAGATCCACATCTCTTTCTTCTCCAGAGCCACCTTGCTGTGTACACCTGCCTACAAGTAAAGAGCATGATTTTAAGTTTCCATTCAGTGCTAATACCTACTTCCATTTACTATGAATGTATTCCACTTCTAAATTCAGATTTATCTACATATTTATAGGGTATGTATAATTTTTATGTTGTGATATAAAAGTTTATTTTAAGCATTACTTGACCATTCAACTTATTTAATCTCTTGCAAACAATGCCTTGACTTGTGTGGTGTGGAAGTGTTTCACTATAGTAGTATAAGCAGAGTGGTTGATACAGAATGAAGATAATTTTATTCAGACATATGCTTACCAGTTGTATACAAAGTATGTACATCCTAAATAGGAAGATTTTTTTTTTTTACAAACTAAGGATTTATTTCTTAATATATAAAATTATATATTTGCTGTTTATCATATAAAAAGGGAGACAAACATCATAAGGCTGTAGTGAGTCAATACCATGCTAGTTCAGAGGTAGTTACATTGTATGTACATATTGCTAGCCTACTCTAATGTCTGTAGAAAGATAGTTACATCCCATTCAGTCTGTGTATCTGCTTCCCTCCTGTGGGGCAGAGTTGCATATTAGAGACAAACTCATGTAAACCGTATGAAACTGAATGTGCGATCCGTTTCCTTTTGCATTTTACTGCCACATAAAGAATATTTATCACGGCTGTTACACAGTTGCAAAGAAATATGTCAGATAATAACATTTCTGTGAATGAAAAAATGTTAGCTTACTCTGGTAAAATGTTCTGTTGTGTCTGATGATGACGACTCCCTTTCTTTGAAACAGACCTTAGCAATAGGATAGATTTTAAATTTTGAAGGAAAAAAGATAACTCCACTTAAAATATAACCAAACAATCTGTAACCTCTAAGTTGCATGTCTTATCACATTTCAGTATGAACATTTACACTTAAAATTCTACTGGTTTTACCTAAATCCCCCCTGGCTAAACCATTGATTTGTCTGATGCTTAGCTTTTCCATGTAGTTGACAGCTTTTATTTGAGCTTTTTTTTTTGTCAGTCCATGACTGATGCAGTCCACTGGGTAGTGTCTGAAGTTGTCCTTTATTAAAACAGTCATGTTGTATCATGTTGTTTCCAACCTTTAGTTGCACTCAGAGGCACTTTGTTGTGTTCTCTCAGACTTCTCTAGAGTACTCTACAGTCTCTGTGTGGACTCAGTTAGAGGTGCTTGAGGATTGATAACCCAGAGCTGGTTTTGCTGCTGCTGTACGATGATAGTTCGCGAGTGTCCATAGTGTCCCAGCTATTCAGACAGCTAGCTTGGAGGCTCATGGATGAGAGGTCAGAGAGGGAGTCATGGTAGAGTGATACAGAGAGCAAGTGTTCTGAATCACATCTTGATCCAAGCTCTTCAGACATTCATCATCGTTCAGGCTCCCTCGTTCTGTCACCCTGTCTCTATCTCTGGCAGTGGGATTGGGTATCTGGCATGGGATGAGAGGAACAGAGGATGTAGAGGAGCAGTGGGAAAACCTGACTGGATCCAGTCGGGGTTGGAGAGGGGGCACTCCGCTATACAGGGCATCGGCATCAGCAAGTGACACCTGTGTTGACGAATCAGAGCAGGAGCTCTTCTCTGTCTCCACAGAGACCAGCGAGTCCAGGGTGCGGTCCCTGCGTAGCTGTGGACGTGCTTTGGGGTGAGGCCAGAAGAAAAACTGGGAGTGGTCTCGTGTGAAAAGGAGGAAGAGGAGGGGGTTGAGGCAGGCAGGCAGAGGCTGGAGAAGCAGGAGAACTGATTTTAGCACCTCCTCCCCCAGAGAGAGGAGTCCCAGGAGGGAGCAAAGGGACAGGAAAGCTACTGGTACATAGAGGAGGCCATTGGTGAATATTAGCCAGGCAACATGTTTGATCATAGCACAATCCCACAGGCCCTCACACTCTCCCCTCAGTAGCTCCCAGTAAAGGCGGATGTATGAACCTGTGACTATAAGCAAGCACAGGGTGTTCATCATAATGAGCGCCAAGGGAAAGCCCAAGGAGGATGGCAGCCGAGAGGATGGGGGCGGCAGAGGCGAGGGAAGGCAAAAAGGTGAGGACCCGTACTCCCCAACTCCTATCAGTGGGAGAGAAGCAAGGGTGAGCGAAAGAGTGAGGCAGAAAAGTGCACATGTACGAACACTTCCAAGGGATGGGGACTTCCCATAGGCACGAGCACAGGTCACGCTTACACCACACTGCACAGCTGCTAGAGTTAGCAGCAGCACGCTAGCCTCAGACGCAAACACCCAGACCCATCCCGTCGCCTGACAACCAGGACCCCCCTCCCAGCGGGCACCATGGTGACCAAACTCTCCCAGTGTTAGAGCATCTACAAGGGCCAGGGTGCATGTGCACACGCCCGTCAGCAGGTTGGAAGCACCCATGCAGGCCACAGTGAAGCGGAGGGGTGACAAGTAGCCGGGTGAGCTGAAGAGGGACAGGAGCAGGAGAGAGTTCCCCAGAAGAGACACCAAGGAGATGGACCACAAGCCCACACGGACCAGCCAGCTGCCCAGCAGAGAGTCACAGGGACGAAAAGGACCTGCGAACACACAAATCATCAGCTGTAGATAAACTGTAAATGGTGAACTCATACCTCAGTCCCCTCATTCTGTAGTTGTGACAACACAATCTGCAATCAGTTGATAACAGCTTCATCACTCAAGATGCAACTTCATTTACCTGGAGTGGGTGTGCACTGGACACTGGTCTGTAGTTTGGATTCCTCTATTTCTAGTTGGAACTCCTCCAGGTCAGGATCATCTGGAATAAAGTATGGTCAGGGTCAAAAATCAGAGGTCCAACACCTTGGGGCCCATCCGTTCTATAAGCTTTGATTAGCTTGTGTGAGGTTTTATCACAGCTCATTCTGCACAAGTATTGCATACACAGTATATTCACATTAGCTTGTGTGTGGCACTGAGCTACAGGAGGTTGGTGCAATAAGGTCGGTGATCTAACGTTCTTCTGCAATGAAAGAAAATACTGTTTGCAGACGATAATTGGCACTGTGAAATTTGATCATTGGTACTGTTTTTCTAACAATTAAAGGTGAATAAATTTTAATCAGTGATGTGTCATGGTTTAATCATCTTTTGTTATCGTTACCCTTTGGTACACCCAGCTCTTGTTTATTTTTAGCTTTAATAGTGTAGGTTTAATGGTTTTAATTTCAACTTAATTTTGGTTTATTGGTGTTTATATTTTATGCGTGCCGCAGGAATGTGTCAAAGGGTCAACACACTAGTGCGCGTCAGCTGCCAGGTAGCTGTGGTTTCATCGAGGCTCTGACATGTTTCAGTTGGGCTTGTGTCAGTTATTCGGCAATGAGCTCAGACATATGGGCCTCAGATTTCCATGTATTGCTTTACCCTTCATCCCGGCTGTGCACCATGTGGTTTATGTACTTTATATATGCTACCACAGATATTGTAATTGCGTGCTTTCTTACAGTGTGTGTCAGCATGGATGGGGTACATGGCTACAGTCCTTTTGTGTAGGTCTTCGTCAGTGTTGCTCTGCTCTGTGTCCCACTGGCTGGCTGGCTTGTAGCTATCACAGGAACCATACACACAGCACTGGTAGGCATAAGGCATCTCTATTACCCTGTAGTAAACAGATGCAAACAGATGCAACAGCATTGATGATATACCAGGAAAAATAATGCCACAACAGATGGTGTGACCAATGCACCAATAAATGGTAATTTTAGCGTGGTAATGTTTGACCATTACCAACTTAGCCTTTAGATACAATATTGCATATTCACATCAGGATAGGATTCACATTACAATGGTATATTCAGATTAAACTTTCAAAGCAAACCTCAAGTGCTTATGAATCAATCAAAATTACCTATCTCTCTTTTCATCAAAAGAGAAAATGTAGGTGAAACTGTCAGTTTTCTGAAGTTTGAAGATCAGCTAACTCTGGTGTGGATGGTTGTATGCAAACATTTACTGTACATGTACAATGCTTTTGAAATGGCTTTCTGCCAGGCGCTATGTTTTGGACCACAGTAATGCCGACGTTGCCTCTTGATCACCTGCCATCTCCTACAGTGTGTCTTTGAAACTCACTCTCCATTTTTTTTTTTTACTGCACTGCACCTTTCCAGGCCTTCAGGCGTCTTTTCAAGAATTAACTTGCTGCTGACAAATGCTTGCTCATTTTTTAGCTCAGTTCAGGGATAGCTTGCAGGGAAACAGTGTAATTAGTTGATTGTCAACCTTGGCTGCTTTTGGTAAATTGGTGATATAAATAGAAAATTGTGAGAGGAAGGATAATTGAAGGGAAGGGAAGTGGGGCATTGTTCCTTACAGCCACAGGATACACACCTGGGTAAGTTATTACCTGAAATCAGTTTTTGGCAAGAAACTAAGATGCAAAGTTCACAATGAGGACTGCATGAAGAAAGAATAACAGAGTGTATGATGTTGTGTGTGTGAGTGTGTGTGTGTTACCTCATACGGGGGAAGTGATCAGGACTGAAGGCCTCATATAATTCTGCATTGCCTCTCAGCTTTAGATGGGTGAGACCCCCCAAACCTGCAACAGGTACTGAGCTGAGATGGTTCTCAGTCAGATCCCTGAGATACATACAGAAAGGCACAGAGGGGGATGGGTGTCAAATCAGGCCAAGTTTTTAAAATGTGTTTTCATTACAGATATTGCCGTGGGTCATCCTTGGTAACAAAAAGGCCTTGTCTCTTAGATATTTTAAACTGCTCAGACAAGGATCCCTATCAGATTCCCTGCAGATGACACTTCCTGTCAGATGTAGTATATCTGCTTGTTTAACTGCTTGCAGCCAGTCTTCACACAAAGAAGCAGTTTGTATTGGCATGACCTGAGATGAGGCTCCTGGCCACACAGAGGGGTTTTTCAAACAATAAATGCATATCAGAGCTCTCTGTACCCTCAGCCAAGGACAACAAGTTTTCTGCGGCACACACATTCAAGTGTGTGTGTGTTTGTGTAAGGCAAAAGCTCTGACACACAGCTTAACTTTAATTAAAGATTCACAAATTCAGCGTTCCTTCAAGGGGAGAAGAGTGACAACACAGAAAGACCAAATGAAAGGGAGAAGAGGCTCAGTGACAGTTATGTATCTGTGTGTACTCACAGTTTGATCAAAGAGTGAAGTGAGGCAAAGGCATCTGGGTGGATCCACCCGATCACGTTCCAGCTGAGATCACTGACGGAGAAAAGAATCAAAGTCAAGTTAAATGGGCCAAAAAGAATTGACGACACACCGTGTTGCATCTCGATCACCACTAGGTGTCAGTAATAGGTCACGAGTCGACCTAGTTTGATCTTGACCAATGCTTCCCAGTCTTTTTGGTTTATGACCACTTGAAATGAAGGCTACTTGTGACACCTCATCATACTATGAGTGGTTTCTCCGCGCATTGTTTTATTTAGACAAAATACGCAAAATTGTGTGCAGCAGAATTATGTTTTGTTTTTCCCATCCTGTTAATCATCTGATGAAACCTCAGACATGTCTTAACCCCCAAGGTTGGGAACCAGAAAATGAACATTTACAATCCCGGCTGACTTACAGTGCTCTGAGAGAGGCGAGCTGCTGGAAGGTATTTGACTCTATCCTCCTGATTTGGTTATGCTGTAGCCCTCTGTTGATAAAAACACATACAGCTATAGATAAATACAAAACCGACAAACCGACAAAAATGTTGATTTTGATGCATATGAATCATTGAACTACTCACATCTCCTGCAGTGCAGAGCAGTGGTAAAAGCTGGGCAGCTCCTCTATCTGATTGTAAGACAGCTCCCTACAACAATACACAAAGCACACACACAAAGCACACATAAACACAGTGACCAGCTGTGGATTTATAGCGTGGGAAATTATGGGGGTGACAGGATTATTTGGGTGAACAGTGGGCTCTGTGAGCAAGGCGATAGCAGGACAGTAATTTTTTTGGTGGTGGGGTGATTGGATTTCATAGCACAGTGATTGTACAAATGATTGCTTGAGGCCACAACTCTCCACAGTTGGGTTTTGTGTATCAGCTTTTCTACCTCTCACTCTTTAACACCCCCCCTCGTGTGTGTGTGTGCGTGTGTGTGTGTACTCACAGCACTCTGAGGCGAGGCAGCTGCTCACATAGATCCAGAGGGAGAGCTGAGAGGCCGGCCCGAGTCAGCGTCCTATAAAGGAAAAAGAGAATCCTCTGATCATTGTTGAAGTGCAAGCAAGCGAAAGGATCCCCCAGTTCTGTGAGTCTAACTCAGTCAGACAGGGAGCTGTGTAGGTTCGCCAAACCTGTCACTGGCTGGCATAACTCGCTCACACCTCCATATCCCTTGTCTGAGTCTCCTGTTCTGTCCCTTTCTCTCCTTGAATCCTAAAACACACATATGCTCTCTTTTTGTTTCTCCTGGCTCTCTGTGTGTGCCTCCCACCTGCTTATCCATATCTCCCTCCATCCTTTTATCTCTTGTGTCCTTGAACCCATGGGATTGTATGTCTGTCCTCAACCTCTATGTCTTTTCGCATTCTTTGTTGTTGTACGTGGGGATGCCCCGCTAGGTGACTTAATACTGTGTGTGTGTATGTGTGTGTATGAGACACTCACAAAATTTCCAGGCTGGTGGTTCCTTTCAGATCGGGAAACTCTTGAATCTGGGTTGCTCCGTTCAGGGAACTGCAGTCAAACAGGAAGAAAAGTGTCAGAAAACGCTCTCTTTCTTTCCCTCTCTCTCTCACTCACACACTCACACACACACACACACACACACACACATATGCATGCACACAGACCTTGTCTAACAGCTCATTTCAGCCATCAAACTTTCCTCCAACATCAACACAGGCTGTTTTGGCCGTCTCACTAGACATCATAAGTCACACCATTCAACATGTTCTTACAACACACTCTCTCTTACCACATCAACACACGGCACAGCAATACGCTAACACAACATCATTCAGTAGGCCATTACACATGTCCACTCAACTCTCACTGCTGGGGACAGAGGATGATTTAAACAGTGTTTGGGCTAACTCACTGGAATGGTTTCTACTGACCGCATACTTACAGTGTGTGCAACTTAGGTAAGAACTGGAAAGCGGATTTTCCCACAAACTGGATGGGGTTCTCATAGAAATGACTGCAAGAAAAGAAAGAGGAAAAAAAATATTTGGACATATTCTGATTAATTTGTTTGTGGGAATGAGTTGTGTTGTACACGATGTTGACAAGAAATAGCAATTACGTGTTTATGTAATACAGTATGTGACCATTGTAGCATAAAGCATGAAGCTCACATGGTTTGGAGCTGAGGGTTTCCCACGAAGGCCCTCTCAGGGATGGCTTTGATATTGTTGTTATGGAAGCCCCTGCAAATATAAAAACGTACTGTTACTCAGGCAGTCTGTCAATATGTTTCTGATTTTGTGTGTGTATGTGCGTGTGTGTTTGGAGGAGAGACAGAGTGTGCTTGTGAGTGAGAGGCAAGTCATATGTCCTCATGTTGCACCTGCCATTGCACAGCTGAAAAACATTTTTGGATAAATGAGATGTAAACACGCACACATACACTGTATCTGTGACACATATGCACGCTGTGGAACATCTGCTGAAGCTGAGGGAAAACAGTGTGTGTGTGTGTGTGTGTGTGTGTGTGTGTGTGTGTGTGTGTGTGTACGTGCAGGCAAGCCGGTGCGTGGGTGTGTAGGCAGCACCTGCTTAGGGCGAGAGAGATTGTATCCGAGTGCCACATTAAAATCACTTAACGGGATTACTTGGGATAACGCAACCATGATAGTCATGTTGGGCAGGTGTGTTTCTCTGTGTGTGTGTACTCACAGTTCCTGAAGCTTGCTGAGTGTCCTGATGGCCACGGGGAACTCCTGCAGATCATTGTAGTTTAAATCCCTGACAGTGAGACAGTAAGATAAACAGTTATATATTACATATATATAAATGTATACTGTATATATGTATATATTTAGAACCATCAACTATGATATATGATATTCTGAGTGCAAGAAAGTGTGTCTTATTGCATATGTATATGTAGTCATTTCCTCTGCTCTGTCAGACGCTGACAGCTGTAGAGTGTGAAGTCTGGTTGTGACCCTTGACCTTTGCTGCTCTGACCTGATTATTTAGGTCTGTCTCTGATTAGTTTCCCAGGAAACGCTGTATCAAAACACTGCTAATCACGCAGGTGGCAGGAAAAGGGGTTTTATTGTATTTCTTGTCTGTATAAGAGTATGCACTGTGGATTTGCTGGCGTACATGGGAAAAAGTGTGTAGAGAGCATGTTTGTATATACATGGTATGTCTGTTACCATATTAAGACATGTGCCGGGGTATGTGTGCATCTATGTGTGCTGTCTGTGATAATTCTTAGCTGCCCGGGTCAAAGGATATCTAGCAGTACTAAGTCATTGTCAACTGGATTTATTTTTATTCTTTTCAAGTATAAGACAACAAAAAATGCCTTTGATGAAGTACTTCAAGATATATATGTGTGTTTTTCCGCGAGCAGCAGTGGATGTTGTGAAATGTTTGTCTGTCTGTCTGTGTCTGCTCTGTCTTGTTTGCATATGCTGTCACGGTTTCCAGCAGTCCCCTGGACGGCTCCTCGTAGTAATGATTTTATAATGCACACTAGGGGTTGGGGAGGTTGGTGGTGATGCAGATGGTCTCTCGTATTTCTCATAAGCGAGGCCGCTGTGAGAGATTAACCCCTCATACCAGCGCAATCCCCACGTCAATGACACCTGTCATCTTATCCTGCTGAATCATCTGTCTCTCCTCGCCACTGACGGCCCAAACACTTTAACACACACTATTCTGGTCCAGAGAGCTCCATCCCTCTTTTTCTCATTCTCTAGTTTCCCTTCATCCCCTTAACCACGGCTCCTCTGACTTGCACCCTGTTCCCTCACGTTTCCCAGCATGGATAATGGCTTTCAAGTCAAGCGTTAAGCTTGTGGGTGCACAGGCAGAAGTGCTTGCTTATCTGCACACGCATGCATGTGCCCACACACATGCTCATAAAAAGGAACGCATAATTTTTTTTGCACCTCAACAGGTTGTTAAGTAGCACGCCAGAAACGGTGTTTTCTTCAGACCACCATGAATTTTGCAGGAGACACCATTTCACTCGCTTTCTTTCTCCACCTCCTTCCTAAGACTGTGTCAGTTTCCTGCGGTTTCCATATTGGTGTGTGGTTAGGATCTAGTTATCGACGCTACGGCACGTACACTCAAACAACTCTCCTGTGGCCACGCTGAGCCATATAATATTTGACCTCAGCGCTGCTTAGCAATTACTTTTACAAAACACAGAGGGATCTGTTGATGTTACTTCAAGGTAATCAGAGAGGAACTTTTCATCCTCGCATTCCTGTCGCTCATTTGTTGGTTGCGGTTTTGAAAACGTTCAAGCACCTGCTGAAATTACCAGGATATTAATCATTATGACTGCATGATTTAGCACTACACTTCATTATTCTCTGGCAGACTTGGTGCATTTGATTTATAAAAACACATTGATTTTGTGTGTTTTTTGTGTGTTTTTTGTGTGTGTGTTCCAAGTACGCTTTCACTCACAGAAAGAAATAAGGCTGTAGTCATGCACACGCTGTGAGTGAATTAATGGTTTTTACTTCTATTGCCTTTTTGAGGTTATATTTCAGGGAGTTCTTCATATATCTTCAAGTTATTCTAAGGCAATGCGACTGTTGTAAACATCACCGTACTGAATGAATGTTGATACTTGTGGATACTTTGTCATCACAGGGGCTGCATCGGTGTTTGGGGAAAACAGAGGAGGTGCTCATTTGGGCCTATGAAATGAAATCACTTCAAGATGCGTGTGTGTGTGTGTGTGTGTGTGTGTGTGTGTGTGTGTGTGTGTGTGTGTGTGTGAATGAAATAGTGAAAATGTCTTCTGTTTAATTTGTAGTAACTGCTGCCCAAAAAGCATGTGCATGTGCGCCTGCATGTGATTGTGTGTGTAATACTCACAGTGTCTCCAGACTGTGTAAACCTTCAAAACATCTCGCGCCCATGCTCTGGATCTGGTTGTTATGGAGATGCCTGGAAAAAGGCCACAAATATTTTTCAACAAATCAGAAATTACCTCCTCAAAAACATTTCCACACTGCAGTCATCACCGCCCTGTTCTAAGTCAACGGAACAAATAATTTCCCTGGTAAGCTGAGAAAGCCAGACTCAGGAGAGTTTTAAGTAAACAAATCAAGATGTCACTTACAGTACGACAAGGGCGGAGAGGTTGGTGAATGCATAATCTGGGATGTGTGTGATCTGGTTGAGGGCCAGTGTCATGGCCTGCAGGGATGG
This sequence comes from Chaetodon trifasciatus, assembly GCA_037975065.1. Taxonomy (NCBI): domain Eukaryota; kingdom Metazoa; phylum Chordata; class Actinopteri; order Chaetodontiformes; family Chaetodontidae; genus Chaetodon; species Chaetodon trifasciatus. The sequence goes on from JBBMOE010000009.1 coordinate 2,992,186, forward strand.
CAGAGAGTCCAGGGCCGTCACCGGGATCTCTGTTAGGGAGTTGTCGTCCAACCACAGGTGTCTTAGAGAGCGAACCCCTCTGAAGGCCCCAGCCGGAACCTCAGACAACAGGTTAGCATCAAGACGCCTGCAGGGTGAGATAATCACTAAGTCTAAGAACAGTATGTTTGCTCATGTGCATGTGTATCCGTGCTTGTGTGTGCATTAGAGGTTGTGTGTCATGCCATTGGATCACTTTGGCTTACAGGAAGGTTATTATGAGAATTACACATCCTTAATTCTCCTTCTTTCATCTTTGCTGCAGCTTCTTAGAAGCTCCTCATTTATGATTTATTCCCATGCTAAATAAGCCATGTCAAACTTCACCAGCACAGACACGTATGAAATGAAAGATGAGAAAAACACAGACACAAACGTGTAGGAACAGTTGCGGCCAGTCTGTTTTATTCTACCTCACTTTATTTATGTTGTGTAAAGCCAACTTCCCTCAGTGTCTGGAAAAGGGGAAAAAGTGAAGGAGGGAGGAATATTTAAAGATGCATCTTCAGCTGTTCCTCCCTCCTTGACTCTTTCCGTTGGAGTCCCACTGTCGCCATCAGTCCCTGACGTTTCCACCACTCAGACACAAACACTCCTTTCAGCTGATGAATTTATGACACCGGACACACACACATATATGTATGTATATATATTTATACTCTCACACATACACTTTCATCTCTTCAACCAAACAAATTTTTGTCCTCACTCTCCCTCTGTGTCCCTCACCCTACAGACAGTGAGTGTGGATAGTGACACACACAAACCCCACGTAAATGCACACATGCATACACACTGTCCATTGTGATGAATGATCCCCTCAGGGCAGAGTTGACAAGTTGAGACCACTTCCTCCTGCTATTCTTCTTTCTTTGGCCCTTCACACTCGTTCATTAATCTCCTTTTCCTCCCTCCGGCCCCTCTCGCACTCAAATTTTGTTTCGTACATCTTCATTGATGCAGTCCCAGCCGCTGCAAACCCCTTTCCGTCTCACTCCTTAACTCTTGTTCGTCTTTCAAACATCCTCCCTTATCAATCTTCCACTGCGGTTCTTTGATTCTCGCGCTACAGCTCCTCCTCAGCCTCCTCACCCCTCAGAGGCTTCGCCAAACAAACAGCATCATCAAAGTGAAATCTGAACTTGAACTCTGAACTCTGGGCTTTTCTCCCCAGGGAAATTTTCCATCAGGAGAGGCAACTGTATACACTGGCAGATGCTCACACACAGGCAGGCAGGGAAACACCCTCCAGCATACATGTTTATACACATGAATGTGTAAACGTGCACACAGAGCTTCAAGAAATTTTCATCTTGTCTACTTCCTGAGCACACATTTTTTTTGTTGTTGTTGTTTTTTTGTCCCCCTCCCAGTGTTAAACCCCGTCCTTTTCCGTCCTGTGCGCTCCAACTGTGGACATTGTTTGTCCCTGACCTTAATCGCAGGATGAAAGCTGCGGAAGACCCTTCAACTTTCTGGTTGTTCTCTAGGGCAAAATAATAATTGCTCCTTTGGGTGGACCTGCCAGGTCTCCAGAAGGTCCAGACAGAACCAGGAATGTTCCACGGAAGCCAATAAAGCAGCAACTATTTCCTGTCCATCACATGAAAGTCTGAGGTACGATTACAGCAGAGAGAAATAGAGACAGAAAGAGAAAGTTCTCTTAAGTGATCCAGGAGATCTGTGGAACCTGCCTCCACTTGTTCAATTCTCCAGATGGCCAAAACTTTATACAAGGGAGAACTTGGAGGAGCATGTTTCACTAGCATCGAGTCAAATCTCTAAAAACAGGGTTAAGATGATTAACTTGAATTGTGGAACTCCTCAGTAGTGATTACACAGCTTAACCTGTGGGCTGGGACCCAAAACACGTCTGTCTGCCTCTGATGGCACCGAACTAAACAACAGCACTCGCGCTGTGTTGTAATTAGCCTTTTCAAAACGGTGAGACAAATTTCTTGACTCAGTCTCAGTTCTCTGCTGACAAAAGGATTCTTGTCCGAGATTAAGACGCGATTTATTTCAGATGAAAGCCTCCTTGATACATTTATACCAACTCAAAGCCTGTGTGCTGTCTGAGATGCTGTCTCTCTTTCTTTTTACCTGGCGTGTTTTATGTCAGTGAGAGGCGCCGACAAGCTTCACTCTCCAAAGCCTTTCCAGTAATCTTTCTCCGCTGGGCTTATCATTACTGTAATGACAAGGTGCGTCTCTATACACTGGCACTGTGTGTGTATTGTGTGTGTGTGTGTGTGTGTGTGTGTGCATGCGTGTGTGTGTGCATGTGTTTTTTCATTACTTGAGACTATCTCTGTGAAGAAATTGAGAGACCACACATTCACACGCTTGTGTGCACACAAACACACACACACGTAGACTGAAGACATAGACAGAGACATCATCGTGACAGAAAATTGTGAGGTTAGACATACACTCTCACAAGGACACCCTGAGCCATAGTGCTATACGTGTGTGCAGATGTGTGAGTGTGTGTGCAGGCTTGGTGTTGAGGAATAGCAGGACAGCTTAATACCAGACAGGGAAACGCTGTAGGTGGTAGAAGAGTTACGTGTGCACGCCCCCTCCTCACTTGAAACACCAGCAATGTGAGTGTGTGATGAAGGAAATGGCTTTACGGATATTTACAAAAAATTATTAATTTGGAAAGCAGAGGAGTACGTGTGCGGTACAAAGTTGGGAGAGAAGGGTAAGGTTGAGGGATTACAGATGAGGTGGTCCGCAAGCACCCGCCCAAACATTCACGCTGACACACACACACACACACACACACACACACACACACACACACACACACACACACACACAAGTACACTGACCCCACAGATGAGACAATTATGCCACAAAACACTCTCATTAGCCAGGGGGATAGCAGTGTGGGTGGTGGGAGAAGAACGGAGGAGAGGAGCGGAGGAGGAAGAGAGGGGAATTGATGGAAAATGGGGTTGTTTCACAGCTCATTGGAGATGCTCTCCCTGGCCTGCAGTGTCTGCTGTTTCCCTCATGGCTTCCAGATGCTACCATGAACTGCACTGACACAGTCAGGCTGTGACTCCCAACGTCAGGCAGTACAGCACTGAATGCAGAACTATTGGGATATGGTCTGTAATATGTCAGTGGTACTCTATACCTGCGTTGCGGTTAGAGCTGAGATATGTGGGTGGCTGGCCAGGGGATGAGGTAGAGTAGCATGATTAGTGTGTGTGTGCGTGTGTGCATGCGTGTATATGAGAGAGAGACTCACAGGGACAGTAGGTTGGGTAGGTCCCATGGACCATCATCAGGAAGTCTCTCCAGTTGGTTGTTCTGTAGCATCCTGAAAGACATACCAGTTGTTGCGTTGTAGGTGTAATAGGTCTGTACGTGATGGAGTGTATATGGTGTGCGTGAGGGCACATCAAGCAGAACAAATAATTCCATCGTGAGCGAAATCTGACACAAGAAGGAAAGGGCCAGTGAAAGCTTGAGGAGAAACAGAGAATGAAGAAAAGAGAAAGAGAAGCTCCTTGGGTGGGCTGCTGATGTCATTCTCAGAAGAATGGAGCAAAAAGCGAGGAGGAAGTGGGCAGCAAACAATAGCCCTCTCTCTTTCCTCTCCCTCCTTTGCTTTCTCTGTCTTTCTCTCCCTCTTTCTTTAAAGTTTTTATCGTGACCAGTCGTCTGACATTATCACAAGTATAGTCTTCAGTGTGACGCCTTTATCGTGGCATCATAGTACCACAGTATTCAGTCTTTGTGAGTGTAAGGCCTTTTGCCCGCAACAGTTAAACATCTTAGCTTACAGTTATTCTAAGAGTTTTCTATCTTTTTATTTGAGTGTGAAATAACCTTTCTGCCAACGCTATTTTTTTCACTTATTTGGCCACAAATGATAGTTATACTGTTGGCATAAGACGTCTCAAGATGTAAAGAGTGTAGTTCGCTGTATTTATTTCCCTAACTCAGAGTGTCTCATGCTTTCGCACTCACATATTTCACAATAGTCTCATGTGTAAGATACAATGATTGCTTCAGTGTAGAAAAAATGCTGCTCAGGTTCGAGAGGATCAGGAGAACGTTTCCATTGGGATGATGATGCCATGATAAATACATCAAATTCAGTCTTTTCCTGTTTCAAAGAAATTCCCTACGGGGAGCTTCGCTGTACTCCACTCTGGGTTCATCACCTTCTGTGTGTGTGTGTGTCTGTGTGTGTGTGTGTGGGGGGGTGTGTGTGTGTGTGTGTGTGTGTGTGTGTGTGTGTGTGTGTGTGTGTGTGTTTGTATTAGCAGGGACCTTGAGGTGACCCATTTGTGTTTAACACAGCCTGACTTTAACTAATATATAGAGGAAGGAAACCAACAGCTCAGCTGCTCTTAGGTCAAAGAGACTGTCCAGTGTTTGCTAAGGCGTTATAGAGAGAAGCGTGAATGCTTGCAGACTTCAGGATGTGAATTCAGGATATGTGTGTCCTTCTGCAGTAATGACATAATAGCCCAAGATTCATGGCTGGATCGCTCATTCTGTCTCGGTGAGTTTCACAACACAAGGTGAAAGAAGATCAACTTGTATGCCTGGTAATCCCACAGATTCCCTCAAATTACAAACCGCAATTCTCTAGCGAAGTTTATATTCTGTGGCAGCGCTTCTCAAACTCTTGTCAGCCAGGGTCCAAAAGGAATTGAGATGGTTGCCAAGGCTTATGAAAACCTCCTTAATACCCTTGTCTTGCACCCAATAGAAATATGGCCGCAACTCATTAGATGCATCACAAGTCAGAAAGTTCCACGGTTTTTATGGTTGCTTTGCACCTTTTTGTGATTTAATACTTGACGGCAGGGCTAACAGTTGGTGGCCATGGATCATAAGGCTATGCACACAGTCTGAGATATGGGGTGTTAAGAGAACAGCTTTGAATGGCGTTTTTTAAGTGATTTTCTTCTGTCACTTGCTGTAATCTCGGTGGGTGGTGTGACTGGGAGGTCCCTGCATTACACCTGTGTGTGTTTGTGTATGTATGTGTGTGTGTGCATGCTTACAACTGAAACAGGGCTTGTTTGGGAATGAAGGAACTGCAAGCAGGGCAGGTCTCCCCCAGCCCATAAACTTTAACTACAGTTAATGATGCATGGCCTGTGTGTTTTATTCAAGGCAGGAGCACAACTCCATCCCTCCAGAATGCTGGAGCAGAACAACCCACCTGGGATGAGGGCTGAACCAGCCGAGTGTGATAGGGAAGGAAGGAGGGAGGGAGAGAGGGAGGAGGAGGTTACTTACAGAACTTTGAGGTTGTGGAGACCCTGGAGAGCGTGGCCTGGGATATACCTCAGCTGATTCCCTGAGATACGCCTAGGAGAGAAACACAGAGATCAAACGGGAGAAAGCAAAATATAAAAGTGAAAAATGAAATATAAGCACATGCGCTAAAAACTTTACAAGTCTCATAAGAGAAGTTTTGCCTTTTGCCTTGTCCTACGTTTTTGGATTGAGCTGTGATATGCCTTCAGCCTTCAGTTCCTGCCTTGGGGTTACTGTTGGGGCAGTATGCAAATAACAATATTCTATTCCCTTCAATGTGGTTGCTATTGGCCCAAAGCACACCCTGAAACCTTAACCAATCCTGGGAGTCCTGATGAGTGAGTAAAGAGTGAATTGAATGAGACTGAGACTGGGTCAACAAGTGCAGCGTCAAAGTATATTTGCTTGTGTGCAAATTAGTGTGTTTATGTCTGTGTGTGTATAATAAGGTGTATACCATGTATGTGCACACCAGCGCATGTGTGTGCAGTGTGAATGTGCATGTGCTATTTTCCATGTCCTTGAGGTAAATTGGGCCTGTTCTGAGGGGCCTTGAGGACAGCGAGGGAGAGAAACCACACACATTCACTCAAGCAATCCAATCAGTTTGTTTATCAAACACAGCACCTAATGGTCATTTGTGAGTGTGTATAAGATGTCCAAATAAATAACATTCAGTCCAACAGAGTAACTCTCAAGGTCATGAGCTGGAAGCACAGTTTAAACACAGATTTGGTCTTCACAGCTCGAGACCACCCACTTTTATTAAACACACACAAGTTAAAAGTCACTCATTGGCATCCTTGCGCCGTTGCTCTACAGGTGACATTTGCCTGACATGTCAGCCTTATGCTAAGCAGCCTGCCTCCCCCTGAGTTGTTCCATCGGTGCCAGGATATTGAAATATTGATAAAGAGCTCTGCCTGCCTTTCCAAGCCACTATCATCCAGATGGTAATGGCCAAGGGCTCCCAGCGAACTCCCTCTGACATCTGATACTCATGTCAACATGTCTCAGTCTTATTACTGTGCAGTGGCAAACCACACGACCCCACCCACGCCTGCCAAATCTCACACTCAGCCCAGTTTAGAACTCTTATAGAGCTCATGTTTATCAAACACACACACCCACACATATACACAGATACATATGCCCGTCGGTACTTTGGAATGCAAAATTGACTGATCGTTATCCAGGCTATTGTGGTGCCATTTCATCATGCCTCTCAAACCACAGTTAAAACTCATTCACATTTCCACTGCGCCACACAGTGTCTCAATATAGAAAGGTGATCTGTGGTATGCAGGTTTCTTTTATGCTCTGCAAATTCCACATTCTTATTTCAAGATAGAGGAGTTCAGTTGGCTCTTAGATATGATTTTCACTCATAAACCTGTATACAGTCCATTTGTTGTCCCTTAGAGGATGATAGGCCTGCTACTTCAATACCATTTCAGTTTTTGCTATTGCACAAGCTGGTCACCAGGGACCATTTCAAGAGCTACTTTTCCAGGGGTAACTGTTTCAATAGGCCTTTCTAAGGTCCTGACACCAGTAAAGTAGATCTAAGCCTCTTTCTGCAAAGACCCCTAAGTGCCTTCTTTTGGTTCCTGTTCAAACGCAATGATTAGTTACAGACGCTTTGGATGGAAAAAAGATATAGGTAGCACCAAAGAAAAATAAATGTCTTTTCACTGGGGGGATGATGAGGGCAGTAATTTAGAGTTTTAGAAAACAAACATTGTAGTTAAGGCCATGGTATGATGTCCATGTCCTACTGCCAACCAGCCTTTCTCTATTAGCTGCTCCATTGGAGCCAAAACAGCATTAGAGTGGAATCATGCTTTTTTTGCCGACTTCATTTGTCAAATGGATAATTACTTCGAAAGTGAAGATGGATATTGAAAAAGGAAAGAAATGTTCAGACATTCTTGATAGACATCAACAGAACACCGGCAGTTGCCATTGACCAACTGTTTCCATGATATCAGTGTGTGTATTTATGTGTGTATGTGTGTGTGTAAATGATCGTACGTATGAGTGAATGTTCCGTACTTAGCCTGCTAGTTGTTCCACATCAATCTCATTCTAATGAAAGGCGCCTTGCTCTTGTCAAACCACGGCTCCAACTGTTTTTTCTTTTAATTTGATTTGGGGATGGTTAGAATTTTTCTTGGCCCCTGGACTGTGTAGATAAAAATTCCACCTCAGCATAATTCAGCTCTATTGAAGTGATTCATAGATAAAATAACAGAGCCCAGTGTAGTTCAAACGAGTAGGAGAGAAGTGGGATGGATGATAGCAAAGGTGAGACCACCCTGATATCACAGCTGATCAGTGAGGGTTTTACTGAAGCATACCAACTGCTGATTATCCTATGTATCACCATGTCCTATTGCCTCAAAGAAATAAATAAAAAGACGGATTAAAGACCTAGACAGCATCATATTTCGGGATAATATCTCAGGTAGTGATAGGACGTCATAGTGGCAGCAGGACCAGGATGGTTGATTGGAGTGGATGATGAAAGAAGAAGGAGAGGATAAACAGGTCTTATCAGAGCAAAGGCGGTTTGTGTGGGGGTGTGTCTGTCAGTACATATGCATGTATGGCCTTTTTCACCCCTGGTCCATCAATAGAAATGTTATCCCTCCTTCTGTTCTGAGGTCCAGCCTGAGGGTCAACCACTTAACCCGGCGTTAACCCCTGAAATTATTGGACTAAAATATAGATGCGGAAAACTGTGGGTGTGGGTGTGTGTGTCTGTGTGTGTGCGGGTACATGTTTATGGGAGAGAAAGAGACAAGCAGACAAAAACCAATGCTGGCAATAGTTAAAGGAAAAGTTTTAATTGACCTAGATAGTCCCAGCTGTGTGGTGCACCTGGACTACCAAGACAGCCAATATTGTAACCCCTTAACCCTCACCTACGTCATACTCCTGGTCTATCAGCAGACAATCTTATCACCAAAAGGAAGACAAGCAGGGCAGCGCTGGCCTCCACTCAACACTTCCCTCCTCTTACATTTGGATTTCATTTGCGTGACAGTCAGAGAGTACCTCAGAGCGCTCGGCTGGATGGATATTCCAGGTTTGGAGAATACTGTCGAAGGCGAGATTATATTGATTCAGACTTCAGTCTTGCACAGGTAGCAGGGGATTGCACCATATCCCACACACTTTCACTTAAGCTTCTAATAGTGTGCGTCAAAAGAGGCAAAAGCCAACATTGACAGAGGGTTTAAATAAAACCAACGATTGTTTTACTTGTCAGGCCATGTTGAATGGGCAGAGTTCAGCTCTGTATTTAGGAGGTGAGTGATGGCTACAGATAATGATAAGATGAGCATGAGAGACTCGACCTAAACGGGTGATTATGAAGGGAGTCAAAGGAAAAAGGCAGAGCGAAATGCGATCTCCAGAGGTATGAGCAGCATGGACTTTGACACTGATGATAGGCAGACGGGACTGTCGCCTTCTAAAGTGGTTTTCAGGAAAGGCTTTCAGGGGGACAGCTTCACCTAAAACCACCCTCTGCTCGTTCCAAGGTGCAATTAGATCAGGAATAGATGGTGCATCTTTGATATTAGAGCGGAACATTTGAAGAGAAGGGATGTCTTTGATATGTCAGGTAGATGAGTAACCAGTCTTGAAGTGTATACCAGAATGTGGGCATTGCTGCCCTCTCATTAATCTATAGACATGCAGTCTGCCTCTGAGATGCCTCTCTTCATGCTCTGTCTGGCTGTCAGTTGCGTGCATGTTTGTGTGTTTGAATTAAGAGACAATTTACTGATCAAAGTGTTAAATGAAGGCTTAATGAGAGGGATTTGAGATCAATAGAGTGAGATTTAAGAAATAAGGAGTTAGAGGTAGAGAAAGGGCTTGAGGGACGGGCAATTACACTTACATCTTATTATCAATATTAGTGCCGCAGTGAATCAAAGGGAGGTTTGATACCTGCTTTGTGAATACATTTAATCGCCTCAATTGAAGTTCAAAGGGATTAGCTGTTTTCACTTTGACACTATAGAACTGAGCAGAGAGATATGAGGCAGCATGATACAGTTTATGAGCAGTTCCTCAAAAGGACACTCTGTATGTGGCTCATAAGATTTTATTCTTTCTCCTCCCCGTAGTGTAAAACAGGATGAAAGCTGGAGTTATTGCCATAAGCACATTTGTTTTGGTTTGTAGGAACGTGGAGAGAGCCAAAAAATGAAAAGGGGGGGGGGGGGCTGAGGAGAAGAAAAACGACCAAAGGCACTGACTACAGCTTGCAATTGCCTGCAGTAAAATGGAGATGGGGGACTGTAGAAGTGAATTGAAAAGGAGGGAGATGAGGGAGGGAGGGCAGGCAGGGAGGTAGAGCCCAACATCAAACAATTTATCACTCTACCAGTCACAACTTGCCTGGGCCCTCGCCTCTTCCAGCGCAACCAACAAGTGCTGTGTACCCACATCAAACGCTCTTGCTCTCAAACCGACCGTGTTTGTGTTTAGAGCCTCCGTTTGTTTTTCTAAGTGTCATAACTTGTTGTAATTATAATGTGTTTACCATGACCTGCTATGCCTCATCTCCCTAAGCCTTCTAGACGGGAGTGGATGTCAAAAATGTGCTTCTCCGTGCCTTGGAACATCATCGTCGTCTCAGCATGTCTCCAGAAATGGTCAGCAGGCTATAAAAATTGGCTTTAGGGCAGGAACATCCTCCTTGGACGAGTTACAAAGCAACAGAACGTCTCCATAAAGTGTCAGAACATGAGAGCGATACAGAGGAAGCAAGATCAACAGAGCTGTAAAACATTCGGAGGATTGTCTCTGGACAAACACTGCAGGTGGAGCTGCATCCAAGACCCCCACCCCCCTTTTCCCCAATGCAGACAAATGTCAGCATCAATGTTAAGCATCACTCTGCACTGTGTGGTTCTGATTATTACGCCATCAGCAATATCTGAGCTTTTCTGTTCTTTTTTACGACAGCAAAAGTTCAGATCAGCAACTCAATAACGACAATAAATCAAAGTCTTGAATTTAATTCCCGAGCTTCAAGGTGTCACAAAACTTCATTGTTCAGCTTCGTTCTGCTCTTCAGATCCAGCCTGACTGTGAGTCAAAACCAACTGAATGGTTTTCCAGTTAACCTTTTACTTTCATCATCATTAGCTCATGCCTCACAAGCCGCAGCTGCAAGAATTAGCAAAGAAAACAGCGGACCATTCAAACACCCCATGCGCACACACACACACACACACACACTGCAGGCTTCAGAAGTAAAAGAATCAGGTGAAGGCAGACGTACACACATAAGCCCCTACGAATCACTACACACGTACACACACATTCAAACCCTCAGGGCATATCAGTGGGCAGCCTTTGTAAAACTGAGACTTAGCTGAATTCTGCTGAGTGGTCAAATCAGATATCGGCCAGGTCAACCGAAAAAAGTTTGGGGATTTTGCTGTGGCGTGTGTGCTTTCATCAGCCCTGTGAGAATGAAACCAATACCGTCGACTTTGTGAAGTGTATCTGTAGCTCAGAGTGTAGCAGTGGAGAAATTCGTAGAGACTGAATTCTTAATCTTGTTTGCTTATTTTAACATATTGTTTAGTTTGTTAAATTACATTTTTTGCCAAAAAAAAAAAAAAAAACGGTTCCCAGCCCAGAAAAGCCTAACTCATGTCTGTTTATGTCAGCGTTTAATTCATTTAGTGCACTGGCACCTCTGTCAGAAGATTTTGTATCAAACACGATACCCAGTTGTACCTATACTTAATGTTATAAACAAGAAAAACATAGATCTTTGTTCTTTTCATTCTCCCCAATCCTGACCTGAAGTTCTCCTATAGTGTGTGTTTGTCTTGGCAAAGGCTTGTGTCTGTGTGTGCACTGCTCCTGCTGAGCCATCCAGCTGAAACAAAGTCAAGGAGGGCAAGAAAGCAGCGGCTTGGATGCCGAGCATAGAACCTGCTCTCTAAACACTCGACCATATAGTCACTCTCTGAGTGAATATCAGGTTCCCTTTGCTTCCCTCTTTTGTGCAGCCGTCCCAGGGTCCACTAGCCTATTGCTGCAGGCATTTTCTTGGTAGGAGAGATCAGAGGCAGGCCAGAGTCATCAATCCCCATCACGAGGTCAGTGCGTATCAGCGGCTCGGGGAATGGCTGTTTCTTGTCATGAGTGAGCTGTGACGATGGAGATTTATTAATTGAATGTGAGCTAAATGATTTTTGTACTCACAGTTCTGATAACAGGTGCAGTCGGTGGAAGGCTCTGGGCTGGATCTCACTGATGTTGTTCATACTCAGATCCCTAGAGAGAGAAAAGGAGGCTAGCATCAGTATCAAAGTGCAATCAGTGTATTCCTTATCAATGTTGTTTGAAGGTAATTTGTTTTGAATGCTTTTTTCACATCTCGATCAATCATCCAGAGTGGGGAGTGCAGAGAGAGGTTAGAGGGGTAGGTAAAGAGGTTGGAGGACGGGAGGGAGGAGAGGAAGATGTAGAGGAGAATTTTCCCCAATGAATCATTGTTGGGCAGCTGTAATTTCCTCCTCGTCCCAGTGACTCTTTCTCTTTTCCAGATGTCTCACTCTACCTTCCCTGAGATCTGACCCCTCAGTCTCCCTCCATATCTGTCTCTCTCTCTCTCTCCGTCTCTCCCCCTCCGTCTTCTCCTCTTCTTTTTTCTTCCTCAGGTTTCTCAGGAGACCACCTCCTCTCCCCCTTTGTTCGTTGCTGTAGCATAGACACACTCCATTCCTCTGCGTCTCTGACACACACTCTGACGTGAGAGGGTGTGTTGGGGGGCGAGTGTTGACGCAGCTGCGTTGCGGTCAAAGAGGGAGAGGTGCAGGATGCTCGGATACAGGCATGTACACACACACGCACACACATTCAACACACACACTTAACCTACTTTTTTAACACTGGGGATAATAAGAGGACAGCTTATGTGTCAGCCTCTGGTAGAAAACATACATAACCTTGTGGCCTCAGTCATGTAAGGTCATCTCTTTGATAAACACAATGAAAGCAAAGAGATGTTACGTCACCCCTTCTTTGCTTTCACAGCCCTTGGGGTCTCGCATGAGTCTTCAAGAGTGAGGCTTGTATGTGCGTGTGTGTCTGTGTGTGTGTATGACACTAACCATTGCTCATAAAGCCAGACCACCGGGCTAGCAAGTGTAAACTGTGCTCTCAGAAGCCCTTTGCAGTCGGGAGTTTTGACACACTCGCTGTTTGTTTGTCAAGTGAGCCAAGCTGACGGGGGGCTGGATGATTTTATCCGCAGGCATGATCTATATTCAGGGGAGATGTGGAAAAAACACTGCATAGCAATACTCAGTTTGACTATTTGAGTAGGCTGTCATATGTAGGAGTTGTGACAAGACAAATTCAGTATACCGACACTGGTATGATATTTAACATCAGGTGGACTCCCTCTGTCACTTTGGGTGAAGGAGCTGTGTCTTCACCGTGTGATGAGCTTGCAACGTTAGCTGTGTCCATTCACCATGAGTAGGTCAGATCCTTGTGTAGTGTCTTTACAGCCTCAGCTGGCACTGATTATATTATTAAGCATAATAATGGCATGTGAATTTCCCTGCATAGGAATTTCCTATTACAGATGCCCCCTCCTGGGAGGTCTGACTGTGGAGATGCTTTCGATCAGTGTTGGGGGGGAGGGGGGCTAATTCTCTAATAATATTGCTGGAACAGAGCGAAGCAGGGCATTAATCTTCTGATTTCATTAATCACATCACAATTACTGACAAGCAGGTCCCTGTATTGTTTGTTTCTTGTGTTCTGACAGCCCACTGTGCACATTTGCGAGACTAGTAATGCATATTGACAGCTGCTGGTGGTAATGCACCGTGAAAGGTAGCAATGAGCCAATAAAAGAGGAGAAGAAGGAGACCACAAGCCAGAGTAAATAATGCAGGTGTCAAAACATTCAAAAAAGACTGCAAATGTTTAGGAGGTATCGGACTTTAAGGGTGCATGCCTTTAAATATTATAGCCTAAGTATGAGTCCATATAATCTTCTCCTTTCATCCAGCCTTCAGTTTATATTGAAAATACCAGGGACATGGTGTAATCTAATTTTTAAAATGTAGTACATGTAACCAATTACTTGGTGACAAGTGAAACAATTCAGGGAATTTAAGCACTTTAACAAATAATGCAGGATTTATAACTTTTTGCTGAGATTGGATGCCTTCCTAAGACCCCCTCTCAACAACATTATTGTGATGATGTCATGTGAATCAGATACTTCATGATTGTCCCATTTTTTGCTCAGGCTTCAGGCAGTAATTTGGAGATTCATAGAAGTTTAATTCACTGTACTGCTTGATTGAAGTCAGAGGTAAATATAAGTGATAACAAAGTTGCCATGGAGATGACACAGGCAGCAGTAATAATAAACCAGCTGACATAATCAAGACTGGGTGACATCATGTATAACACAGGAAGCACACAATCACCTCATGGGGCCTCATGAACTGTACACATACACACCTTAATCCGTTTCAGTGTCTGTGCACTAATATTCTGCTGAGAAAAATATGTATTGGAACATTCAGGGGGATCATTAAAGCATAGCAACACACACATGCAGCTACACACGCACATACATCACCCAGCTTCTGGGGATGCGCCCACGGATGGAGACAACTCTCCATTATCTGGTCCTGATTAAAGAAGCCATAAACAAACGTTGTGTGAAGTCCATAACAGCGGCCTCACTCAGACAGAATAAACATGCAGCAATGGAGAGAGAAAATGTTTAAAAATAAAGACACACAGTGGTGAGTCATGGGGAAAGGTTGAATGCAGCTCAGCTCGGCTGTGCTCTCCAACGAGCTCATTGGGAAGCCGGAGAGAGAGAGAGACATTTCTGCTGTGCAGGCCAAGGCCTCCGCTGACAACTTGACGTATCGTTGGAAGGCGCTGCGCTATGGCTTGTTTTTAAAATCAAATAACAGCTGTGGCTTTTTTAAACCATGATAATTATGATTGATGACTACCACATGTGCATTGTGTCGGCTGGCGCTGCGACGTGCAGATATTTTCAGCGCAAATAAACGGTCGCAGAAGAAATGAGAAAGAGAGCGCTTAAAGGTTTTGCAGGCTCTGCAGCGTAGGGTCGTTTCACAATTAGAATTGGGGTTTCTGTGTCCACATTTTACAGGCATCTCTAACGCGTGAGTGCTGTGTGGGAGAGAGGCAGACTGAGTGCAAGTGTGTGTGTCAGTATCTGCGTCTGTGTGTGCGCTACGATATTTTTTTTCCATTTATAGGTGACTGCGGTATGTGTGGTAAGATGTCTGTCGCTCATTTTCACACCCCTATTGTTTTCCAGTGTGCCTGCAGATGTGGTGGGTACAGTCCCTGGTTGCGCTTTCACCACATCATACATGGACGCTGCCGGGACATGGAAACAGATTGCTGTGTGGGTCTGTGTGTCTGAGGGACAGAATGGAGGTTCATGTGGTTTCTTTATTTTTCATCTGAGTATTCAGTAGGGAACCGTCCTGCGCTATCTTGGCCATCACGGCGTCAAGAAAGCAGCCTGATATTGCTCACAGGACAACCGCCAGAGGCACACAGGCCATCTCTTCCCCTCAGATCTCCGTCTGCTGCTGAGTGACGAACTAAAGACTCCCGAATAGTATTAGGCGCAGAGGATGCAGACATGGAGACCCATGCTCATCCCTCAACAAACACACTCACAAATGTGCCTCTTAACTGTTCTTTTTATCCCCCCTCCGCTCTGAACCTGCAGACTGACTGACAAAGCCCCCAGTGATCTCTTTCTGCTTCCCTGGAGAGGAATCAGATTTTCATGTGCGTGCATGTAATTTTGCGTGTTTAAGCGCAGTGGCGTGTGTGAAATTGTAGCCAATATCGCAGCGACTGCAGGAGTGAACAGACATTTTTCCATCCCTGTTCCCTGCATCGTTCCATGAGTTGCAGATACACAATGTGCTCTGATCGTTCATTTAGTCCTTCCTCTCCAAAGTGTGTGTACACTTGTGTGCATGTGAATGTAAGAGGGGGAGGTTTGGCACGGGAAGAAAGGTAAAGCACTGGATATTTGACTGCTTTATGCTGTGATTGATAGAGTAACCATGGCAAGGAGCTTGTCTTAAGGGGGGAACGGAAGCATGAAGAAGCAGAGGTACATTTCCATTCATCAACCTTGGCCCTTTCTCTCCCTCTCTCTTATGCCACTCTATTGCTCACACTCACTCTTTCTCTCCCCATTTCTGGTTCAAATTTCAACCGGAGCATGGGATTACACAGCCCGGTAGTTACAATAATGTGATTTATCATATTTCCTCTTCGCCGTCAACAGAACTGCTGAAGTATGTTATCGACCCTGTGATCAAAGGCAGTGTGTGTGTGGGTGTCAATGTGCCCCCAGCTCCGTTGTAGCGAATTTCAAACTGGAAGCATTTCTGACAAGAGCTGGTGATTTAGCGCAGCAAAACAACTGGCCACATCATATGAGAAGCACCCCTGTTTATGTTCAGAGGAGCGCACACACACACACACACACACACACACACACACACACACACACACACACACACACACACACACACACACACACACACACACGCTACATCCACAGGCACACGTACACACTCCAGGCTCCGGGTGGCTTATGTGGGGTGGGTGATGGACCACCCTGGTGAGTGAATGTACCCTCAGAGCGGGACAGATGTGATCAGCAGTCAGGTGTCTGTTTCTATCATCATTGGTGAAATGTGTCAGTCAGACAAAGCTGTGCAGGAGCAGGCTGAGTGGAGATGACTTGATACATTTCACTTTGGAGAATTCTCATTATCTGAGAGTTAAAAAAAAAAAAAAACTTGTATGGAAAAGTTTCTGGCATGTTGCTCAAGCATGAAACTGCATGCAGGCGGAGTACATAACAAAGCAGGCAAAAGCATGTAAACAAACAGGCTTCCATTGTTACTCTTAAGAGGGATGCTTTTCATGGCTCTCTCTTATACATATGGACATACACACACACACACACACACACACACACACACACACACACACACACACACACACACATATGCAGAAAAAGTCACTTCACAAGAGTCATCCCCTCAGGAGGTCTTCCCTCTCACTTCCGCCTCTGCTCACTCTCTTTCTCTTTCTTCTTGCCTCCCTGCCAATCCCTTTCTCCCTCACTCAGGTGGAGGCTCTTACCAAACAAACAGCCAATAATGGCGCTAAGTCTGCGCCTTTGAAGGTGGCTTATCTGTGAGGAACATTAGAGTAATAGATCTTTAGTGGAAATCAACAACCTGAGCCTTGCCCAGGGGGCAGGAGTTCTGCATTAGTGGTGCTTGAGCCACACCTTGGCTGTCTTTTACTGTAACTATGACAGTAATGTCTTCAGTCGGATTCAACCAGTCTGATCCTCTCCGCTTAGTTCTTTGAAACAGTTAAGGCCACGATGAAAGAGGATCTTTTATTCCACACAATGCAACTGGTAGTCAATGCTTGGGCGCCGCCTTAAAGAGGGCCTAAATGGTTGTGTGCATAACTGCGTGTGTCTGTGTGTGTGTATGACAGAGAGTAGAATCTGTGTGTGTGTGTGTGTGTGTGTGTGTGTGTGTGTGTGTGTGTGTGTGTGTGTGTGTGTGTGTGTGTGTGTGTGTGTGTGTGTGTGTATACATACTGTGTGCGAGGTCTAAGTGTGTTAGCTTTTTTCTGTCTGAATAGTCTGACTGCCTTGGCATTCAGTTTCTAGTGGTCACACATGAGCTTGCGCGCGCACACACACACACACACACACACACAAAGAGTCAGGAAGGAGGGTACAATGCTGTCCTCCCCTCCTCCTTCCGCTAAAGATGTGTTTTTTTTCTCTCTCTCTCCCAGACTTCCTGGGAGGGGTACACTGCCCTTTGTGTCCGAAGGCACTCTCTCTTTATCTTTCCCTCTCTTATTCTCTCTTTCTCTCATTCACGGGGCACAAAGAGCGAGGGAGAGGGCGAGGAGAAGTCTTTCACCTGGACAAGGAGGGCCACGGGGAGGACTCTGCTACAAAAGAGCAGAGAAACAGAGAGGGGGCAGGAGGAGAAAAGAGGAGATAACAAGACAGAAAAGGGAGATGCGTCTGTGTATTTGTGTTCCCATGTTTTGTGCTCTTTTCCGCTCACTGCGGTTTAGGGGAGAATGACAGGCGGATGTCTGGGTGGAGAGAGCGGCTGTTTAGTCTGAGGCCATGTCATGGGAAACATATTCATGCCCTCTGGGACCTATTCATACCCCTGTATACTGCGCACTCACATACACACGTGCGCGTACACACTCTGTGTCCGCTCCTTGTCCTCCCACACACACACACACACACACACACACACACACACACACACACACCCTGTCATGAGACAGAGGGGAGGGGGGTGAAAGGTCAAGCACTTCAGTAATGGAACAGGAAGTGTTGGAACAGTCGGCACTACACAACATACAACTGCCTCCAACATGTGGACACAACTGACAGGCAGCTGTTGTGGGTAGGATATAGCTTTGGAAGGCAGAGAGGCATTCACAGCTCTGCCCGTACTCCACTAATCTGTTGTTTTGGCATGTATATTTTGTCTGGCTTTTACATATGTACATTACATGACACGTGCCGGAGAGAGCATTTTGTGTTTCTTTCTAAACTGAAACTAACACTTTATGCTCCACAGAGGAAACATTTCACAAGCAAAGGACAAACACATGTCGCTGAAGTCTGAAATAATGGCAAAGGTGTGTGGAAAAGGGTTACAAATTTCACCACTTTTCCACACATCCTGAAAAGGTATCTCTTACAGAGAGGTGTTCTTTCCTGCACACTGATTCGAGGCAGATTCTCAGCAGTGGATACAACAGTAAATGAAACCCGATGAGTATTAGTGTCAGGCTCTATTATGACTTCATTTGGTTGAATGGCAGAAACAGGAGGACACTGGATCTAGTTAGAAGACTGCTCAAATCCACTGCTGGCTCACTCCTCCTTTACTGCTGCACTCACAGATCTATGATCTGCTCATCTGCTCCATATATTTAACAGTACCCATGGATAACATCTAGACCTGAACTTAGATCAGCACTTGATGAAATCTAACCCCATACCAATGAGGACATGTGGCTGCTGTTGGTTTAAAGAGATTTAGTTTGGCCTCTTGCCATGCATGTAAAAAGTCCAGATTTCCTCTTTTGCTCCTTCTCAGACATGTAATAGAGATGTGAGTAAGTCTGGCTGCAGTTGCAGAGGCTATGCAGTGGCAGAATTCCCTGCAGCCTCCCTTTACAGCAGATGGAAAATACACCTGTGAAGTGTCCAGTCTTAGCAAGACTTATACTGTTGCCTGATGCCATCATCATGACCTGACTGCTGTTTCTGCATTCAGTTAACCTAACCCTCCAAAATGAAGTTTCATTTCCATTCTTCCTCTCTCTGCTTCATTCATCTCTCCACCTTCTGTTTTCTACATCCCCTCTTCCACTTCCTGGACTTTCCTGTGCAGTGCCCCCATTTTGCTGTGCTGTGTGTGTGTGTGTGCCCTGAGGTGTGTGCACATGTGTGTGACATTGAAGTGTGTCTGCGATTGCTTCTTTGTTCACTTTACCTAACTCCTGCCCCAGTAGTCCATTCTCCTGACCTAATCCCTGCTAGCATCGCTGTATCAGCACTGCTCTGTGGGACGCTTTGATGCTTCACAGGGGGATTGGATAGGGCATTAACCATCATTAAGTCAGCATGTGCGTGTGTGTGCGTGTGTGCGTGTGTGTGTGTGTGTGCACGCAAGCAAGCATTACATACTGCACTGTACATCCATGCTTGAGCAGCGTGCTTCCTTGTGTGTATAATGTGCACATGGGGGTCTTGTGGGTTTGTGTGTGTGTGTGTGTGTGTGTGTGTGTGTGTGTGTGTGTATTGTTGGAAAGGGCATTAAGTATCATTACCTCTTACTAGTCATCACCTGCACACTGAGCCACTTTAGTCAGCAGGCCTGGCCAGCGATCACACAGATAGGCAGACAGAGATAGACAGACTCATGTTGAGGTTCTGGGGGAACTTGGAGAGCTATGTCCTACACGCACTTCTGTCAACACTCATGTAAACATTCTCTGTTATTTCTACAGTTCAGTATTTTTGTTCATTCAGAACAAATGTGTTTATTGTCTTTATTTGGAATATTATATAGATGAGTGGGACACATAAAATGAGGCCAATAATGCAATAATCTAATTTTAGAAATACCACTTTGCAGTTTTGTTTTTTTTTTGTACTTACATGACCTCGCACATAATCGGCACATCAAATCTGTTTTCTAAATAAATGTTTTCAGACTCGTTATCATGACTAACAACTAATTAAACTTAAAGCACTAGCATTAGCAAGAAAGGAGAAAGTGAAATGTTGAGAAAAAAAGAGCCAGACCAATTCTCCTTTTCAAAAAGTTGGAATACTGTGTAAAACATAAAACAGATGTCATAATTTGCTAATCCTTTTTGACAGATACTCAGCTGAAAACAGTACAAAGACAATAAATTTTATGTTTTACTCTATCAAGAAGTTGTGACAGGAGCAACAACAGACTGGGAAACACCTGTTTGGAGCATTCCACAGGTAAACAGGTTCATTGGTAACAGGTGATAGTATCATGATTGGGTATGAAAGGGGCTTCCTGGAAAGGCTCAGTCGTTCACAAGCCAGGATGGAGTGAGGTTCACCACTTTGTGAACACATGACTGTGTAAAGGATGTTACTACCGTTGTTGGTGAACACCATTCGTTTGCAAATGATTGCATTCTGTTTTATTTATGTCTTACACAGTGTCCCAAATTTTTGGGAGTCAGCACTGTATAAAGGTATAAGAATGAGAGAAACCTAAAGAAACTAGTGACTTTGTGATCTTAAGTTCAAATCTAAAATTCAAGGAACAAAAGCGAACAAGGATCTTGTTTGCTGAAAACTACAGTGAACTATGTCTTCTTGCAGCATTGAACTGAACAACATTTGGGTGTGTGCAGAACTCAAATCCTATATTGGATTTTAACAAATCTGCTTCTTTTATGAAGAAACTTAAAAAAGGATTAGTCTTGTCTATGTGTTATCTAAACATAAGCACTTACACTGACACAGATGACAAAGTCACAGGTCACAGATGCACATGCGGATCTACACATATACATGTACATTCACTAGAACAGTTAGGGACATTTGTCATGGCCTGGCCCAGGATTAGACAATGCCTTCTCTGTAGTGGAATGAGAGGGCTAGTGCACTTGCACAGATTCATGCACACACACTCACACACACAAACATTCCCATGGATTCCCAGGGTTGAAAAGGGGCTGAATAGGAATCTGGGCCATGCAGGCATTCTGAATCCTCTCAATCAGAAGAAGCCCTTCACCCCTTAACCGAACGTCACAGGGAGCACATTCCTCGGCCCAGTGTCATACTTGCGTCACGCTACTATCACACGAAACATACTGATCTACATATCGGTCCGTGGGCACAGGTCTGACCCCAACAAATACCAGCTGCTGTTGTCCACATACAGACTCATGTGCACCATACACTCCAAACACATTCTCCACTTTACTTCCCTGATCTCCACCTCCTCCACTCTAGTTCCCCTCAAGATCTCGTGTCGTGATTGCTTTCTACTTTTTTCTAAAGGACAGGATATGGAGCGGTGGAGCACACTATGGCCTCTGTGTCTTCTCTGCCTGCCGCTCCCGAGGGATTGCCATTGTTTCCATTGTTATCCTTTACCTGCCTACCTGCTGTCTGTCCCTGAGCGACATTTAAAAGCCTCCCAGGTTGCTCTCAGGAAACCACAAACCACTGCACTGTCCAAAGCTAACTGTCTATCCCTTCTCTCCAACACCCCTCTGGCATAAATATCACTTTTGTAGCAGGCCCTACAGGCCCAAGTGGCTTTTTTTCTGCTGGAGCTCACCATGGGGCCTCCAGAGAATCTATGAGAGAGCTGAGGAACTGACACTTTGAGGCAAACACATTGAATTTTGTGGGAAGGAAGGATGGACAGAATAAAGAAAGGAATGGAAGTGCAGTAAAATCATCTTTATGCAACTTTTTTTTTTAGCAGAACAGATTATCTGTGATGACATGTCACTGCTTTTTCCTCTATATAATCAGTTAGTTGGCTTGTAGCCAAAGCACCTCCTCCCCAAACTGACACATACACACACACCTTGAAAACATTTACACCATTTGGCTTGGGTACACACCCTTCACTTTTCTCCCTCTGCTGCCCTGAGCTATATGCATTCATTTTGATTTTCTAAGAAGCACATTGCACATCAGTGATAGTAGATTTGCACTTCATCCTGCATGACTACCTTCAACACCTGCTCCCAAGACACACACACACACACACACACACACACACACACACACACACACACACACACACACACACACACACACAAGTTGAAGCACTTAATGAATGGATTCTTGTTGTATGTGAGGGAGGCCAGAGGAAACAGGTGAGGAAAGGAGAATAGGTGGGGGAGCAAGTATGGACAGAGAGAGCGAGGGGGGGGGGAGTGCAGTTGAGGCGGGGGGTTACCATAGACGTCTGGAGCCAGGACACTGATGCTGGAGCTGATAGCTGCTGTATAGAGGACCCTCCGCTGACAGTATACACACACACACAAACACACTATTTTTGTTCATTTTTTTCTCCTCAAATCCTCCTCCCCCCTCCATCCCTTACAATTCTCTCTCTCTTTCTGTCTCTCTTTCTTTCTGTCTCTCTCTTCCTCAGACATGATGTTTACAGTGTGACCCCCGGTCGCTCATGATAGGAATCATTCCATCAACATAATGGCTAAATGACACGCACACGACTGTTACAGTCACGGTCACCGTACAGGGACAGGATGTTGTCTCCTGCATGTGTATGTCCAGTGTGTGTGCGTGTGGTTGTGTGTGTGCCTGTTAAACCTAAACTGAGTCTTCCAAAGTCGTCCAATACACATTTTTCTCTGTCACCAATTTCTAATCCTTTACTTTCTCCTTGACAGTTTTCACCCCTTTTCTTCATCTTCGCTCTCCATTTTTCTTACACTCTTGCTTCACCTCCACTGGCTCGAAAAAAAAAATTCCCTCTGCAGTCTGGGTGGTCTTCACACACACACTCACACATGCACATACACGCGCACTCACACACTGCTTGGTTTTCCTCTGTCTGGTAATGCGCTAGCTGTGGTTTCCTGGCCTCGGCCAAAACACCGTTAGAAGTTCACCGCACTCACCGCTACCACAAAGCATCACCTAATCGCTGCTCAACTCCAGTCACAGACCAGCCCCAGACCCACATACAGTGCACACACACTCTTCTCCTTTTACACACATGCACACAGTGAAGACCGCTGATGCAAGATGTGTAAACATCAGAACCTGACAACCTCAGAAACAGTCTATGTACATATACTGTATTACACCAGCCAGATCATGAACACAGTATTTTTAACCTGACTGGATATTTTATTTAAATATGTAGAAGTCAATGGGACCGCTGGCTAATTCATCTGCTCCCAGCTAGCATTTGTGACAGACAAGCTACTTACTGTGTCACTGTGGTGACATCTCTTATGACAAGCTACCTCTCACGCAGCTACTCATAAAATGGCGCAGAGCCCCTATGCATGCACTGTACACAGTGTTCTCAAACTCAACACACATTAGCACACATGCACACACACACACAGACTCACACCCTTGGGCACTGTCTTTCCTCTCTAATCTGATATCAAAGAGAAGGTCCTTCAAAGCATCTCACATGACAGCTCATTTCATACGTTGCCCACGGAAATGATTATTGTCATAAATCTCTGCCCGCTCTGCTCTGAGTTGCCCGGAGCATCTTCTGTAAATTCCTTTGCAAAGTCAACCTGTGTACTCCTCAGAGTTGTCATATAATTGTTTTCATTGATTCATATTCCATTCCGTTTCCTATACGCGATGAGGTCATCCAAATGTGCAAATAAAACTCTAGAAAATGGAGTGAATCATGCGTAGCCTGGATTGCCCTCTCGGCCACTGTAGCACATACAGTTGCGCTCACTTTGAAGAGCTCTCAGATGACACGGGTGAATGATGTCATATACTTTCACAGCATTGTGTGGATGTGGTTTGTAATGTGGACGGTTCCCAAGCAAATCCCTGTGACCTCAGCAGCCTACAGTCTGTGCTGGGAGCCTAATCCAGCCTGCACAGCACAGCGGGGCATGCTGGACAGTTCGACAGATCCTGTTGAGGATTGGACCAGCTCTCCGCTGTTGTAACCTTTTATACCCCCAAACGAAATGAGAAACTGTAGCCCGTTGTGCCTTGCTCTGGGTTATGTGTGAGTATGTATGCATGTGGGCAGGGTTACGAAAGGAGAGGTTGTTTTGTTTGTGTTTGATGATTTTTATCAGCAAGGCAAAAGAGAAATCTGTGATTCTCTATCTTCTGTCTTAATTTGTTGCGGCATCTCCTGCTGTCCCACATTCCCGTCTTCTCCCGCCGCAGCGCCGCACTGTGTGTGTGGGCGTGTGTGGTTGGTCGCTGAGTTTATTTATCTTATTCTAAATCAGCCCTCAAACTTACTAATTGGTCCAGTTCCACTGTTAGGTAACGAGGGGAAATGAACAATTACTCTTGTGTTTGTAGGGAATGATGTGTGTTTGTTCGTGTGTGTGTGTGTGTGTGTGGCTGTGGCGGAGCAGTTAAGAACAGTGTAGACTTTCACAGCGGGAGTCTCAGGTCGTCACTGTTTTTGTTTTAGAGGAGGACTGAGAGGCTCAACACTCTGCCTCTCAGGTTCATCCCTCCCTGTGTGTGAGTATGTGTCAGTGTGCTGGCCTAGCTGTGTGATGTGCCGCGTTGGTGAGCCAACCGCCTGATGCTCTCATAGGTAGAGTGATTCTTAGATGGAATTAGAAACAGTTCTTCACCTCCATAAACACACAGTGAACTCTGGCCGCTGCAGGCTCCCGTGACAGCCAAAGAGCTGAGCATCATTCAAGTGGACTTGTCTTTTATGTGTCTCTTTCAGAGTCCTCTGCTACATAAACTGTTGATCTTTCCTCACTCCCTCTAAAGTCTGTCCCACCACTCTTGTAATACTTGTAGAGCCCCTAGTGAGCAACTGCTCTATCACACCCTGTTTCCTGGATTTGACTTCTATCACTTCAATATCAGTTATCACAAAGTATCTCTAATCTGTCCTCAGAGGCTTATGCAGTGAAGCAATTTGTAAGATCTGGCTGTACGCCACAGCAGGGTGGTGTAAGAAACCGCTCAGATCTCCTTCTCTTTTTCATAAATATGTGTGTAAAGCTTCTCTTATTCCCTTTAAGAATTCCCAGTGATGGAGTGGGCTTAATCCTGCAACTCATTATGGTAAAAACTCTTGATTAGTAATATTAATGATTGTGTTTTTAATTGTATTTACAGCTTATGTCACTTCTCCAACCAGCCTTTCAAACATACACTCACAAATCATATTAAAAATTATGTTGACTTTTCTTCAGTGTTTGCAGATTAAGGACTTCAAAAAAGAACTTTTTCTGAGGTTATTAAATAACCTCAGAAAAGAAAATAGAGAATTTCTTTTTTGGGGGGTTACATGCCAACAATTTCTGTTTACCTTTAAGTTTTGGCACCAGGGAACAGTAAGACGCAGATTAGTGGCATGAAACTGCTCATTAAATCTCACACACATTTAGACATCTGCGTTCAAACACTCTTTCAGACACACGCATGTGTCATGTGCTTGCACACACACACACAAGCTCACTTGCATACATGTACACAAAGGCACACACATACGCATGCATAGACACACACACTCTCACGCTGGGTCTCCAGTTGGCGCTCAGAAACCTGATACTGAAAGAAGTGGTCCAGTAATTTTGCCATAGTGGTCAACGCACACACTGTTTCACACACATGTTCCCACTCGGCCCTGTCCGTTTTTATCCTCATGCAGGTTCTGCTGCTCACACATCCATCTGACTGAGGAATCCCAGCTACAATTCAAGCAGCATGAACTTAAAGTTTTAGTAGAAATTAGTGTTCAAGGCTAACAGTTGGGACTCTGCAATCGGCAGGCAGTTTTTTAGTTTTCATATATAACAAATTGGCACTGAACCATGATGAGTGAGAGGGGAAGCGAAGCGCGTTTGGGATGAGATACGATGTGGAAACACAAGAAAAGGATGACAGGAGACAGTGAGAGGCCTGGAGGTGAAATATGACTAGATAACACACACAGGAAATGTGTGTGTTATCAGTGTAACTCACAGGTAAGTGGTGAGAGGGCTGAGGTTGGTCGGCACAGAAGATAGTCCCAACTCCGAGCAGTCCACCATGATGAAGATCCCATCTTCTTCACACTGGCACGGAGGAGGGCACAGTGGTGCCGCCGGCCCCTGTCTGTCCTGGACCCGTCCGTACCCCCACACTCCGGGGGCGGACCCCCAAACTCCTGCAGCCACACACAGAAGCAGAAGCACAGGCAGCATGTCTGACTGTCCACCTGTTTGCATCTACACCTGTAGGGATTTCTGTCTTGTCACACTGTCTTTGGTCCTCCCTGGTGTTTGAAGAGGCAGCTTTGATGAAGTGAGGAGGATCCAGTGTTTCTTTGCTGTTCCAGAGTCTCCTCTCCTGGCTCCTGGCTCTATTCAAAAGCCCTCTTACTGCCTTTTTCTCCTGTGCAGGTTGTCCACACTGCAAATCTGTCCCTGTCACAAGCTCTATCTCTTCATCTCTCCTCTCTGTCTGCCTGCCTCTCAGTCACCACTTCATCCCATTAACTTTGTTGTAGCTTCTTTCCCCTCTTTCCTGTCTTCCCTCTCACTCTGCCCTCTCCTTTCTCACTGTCTTTCTCCCCTAAACACAGTCACTCTTTCTCCCTCTCCCTCTCTCTCTCTCTTCTTCTATATATCTCTTGCTCTCTCTGTCTCTCTCTCCTTACCTATTGTAGAAGGAGCGCATGAGTTGTGAATGAGCCACCCTCATTGGCCCACAATTTAGGGATGGGCTGGAGCATCTCCGGAAAGTAGGAGGGGCCCGCGATTCTCAAACTTTTCCCTCTCTTACTCCCTCGCTTCCTTTCCCCCTGCTTTACTTTGCCTGGAAGCTCAATGTGAAGAGAAAGAGTGAGTGTTTAATTTGAGGAAGGGAGCAAGGCGGGGGGGGGGGGGTGGCAGTACAGTACAGTGTGAGACAAAATTTCTCCTTGTGGCACCTTCTGAATGGAACTGAGAGAAAATGAGAGACAGTGTTTATAGCTGAAAGAGAGATTAGGGAAAAAAGCAAGCTCTTGAGGATAAGAGTGAAGGCAGCAGAGTGTGTTCGGTGGTGTGAGAGAGATGCAGAGGGTCAGAGTGTATGACTGGGAGTGACTGTTTGGAGGAAATTGGAATTCTGACACTTCAGCACCCCTCAGTCCCCAGAAAGAGCAGAATCCAGTGTCTCGTAAGTCACACCTTCTCAGGTTTCTGCTGCTGGAATGTCACAGAAACACACACACACGCTCGCAAGCATGCACACGCACACGGCCACCCATAGAAAATAACAGATTATGAGCGACCGACGCAAAGGAGCTTACATATCCGTTTCACATACACACACTCCAGTCTACAGAGAGAAGAGTGTGGATTTGCGAAGAAGTGTCAGCTGCCTCGGGCTAAAGCCTGTCTGTATTTCACAGTCTATCTGTGCTCACTTGCAGGTTTTTCCACAGAATCTTGAAAATAATCTCATCCGGCCTCCCTTTCTTTTATTACTACACATAGTTCTTGCTTGTGTAGACTTAGTATTGAAATTTAAACGGATCCACTGAGGACAAATGAGAGCTGCATACAGCTGGACAAGAATGCTCTAGCATTAGATTCTGCTTCATTTGTTACACACAATTAAGCTTTACGTGCTGTGCACCTGTAAATACAGGATGTTGTAAAACCTCGAATGACACATTCGATAATTATAACAAATCAAAGAAAGAAAAACTGGCTTCCCATTCAAAGCAGCGGCATCTTTATTCTGTCCTTTTGTTAAATTTCAGGCGATTCTCCCAGCGGCAAGCAATAAAAAAAGTTGCAGTAGGGAGGGGCGATCATGAATTTTTCCATCAGAAGAAAATATTACAGTGAAACACTGCACGGATTGATAATTGCAATACATTTGAGCAATTCAGAGGAAGTCCTTAATGGGGTTAGCATTAAATCACACTCCATAACTCCAGTTTTGATGACTTTCATGTTTTACTAGAGGGATTACATGGTTTTCCTTGAATTGATAAAATCTGACAACCACTTGGGCTCATAAAATCTTTTCAAACCCCAATGGATTAACTCAGAAATGCTTGGTACTAAATGTGGAAAACGGGGCTTTTTTCTCAGGTCCTGGAAAGCTGAGGCTTGAGGAGCTTTCACTTGACAGCAGCAGTTTGTTAAACGCACACACGCCAAGCAAGGAGCAAAGATGCAACATCTAAATTACCGACGTACAAATCCCCTGAACAGGCCTTGAAAAATGTTGCATAGGACCTGGACCCAGATGAGCCCCCCCGCCCCCCCCCCATTCTATTTGAAATATAAGATTATACACTTCTGAAAGTCTTTGCACCCAGTTTGAGTTTGTCTACTCCAGTCGGTCTGTCTGTCTCTCCATTTCTCTCCTCTGTCTTTCTTTCTCCACCATTCTCTGTAGGCTGAATAGTTTCTCATTAATTAATTAACATTCCTATGCCACTGTGTTTTCTGAGGGGCCTTTGTTATGGCCCCACAAAAAGTCTTTCAGAGCTGTTCTTCACATAGTCACATACTCTCTCTCTCTCTCTCTCTCTCTCGCTCTCTCTCTATTCCCTCTTTGTAGTGAAACGTCCGCTGCTGCTCTCTGTGTCTATTGTTAGTTTAAAAATGTCTGAATTGTTTTCAAGTGATGTTTCATGCTATGTTTTTTTTTTCTTTGCTCGAACGTTCACTGACTTAGCTGCAAATGGACGGATACACATACTCTTCAGAGGAACACCTTATGTGATCTTACAGTACACCCACGCACAGCGCACACACGCAAACACACACGCACATTCCCACAGGCACACACGCACGTACGGAAACACATGCACACACACACGTACAGAAACGCATGCACATGCTCTTCATACACCTGCAAACTCCACCTCTCCCCTTCTTGGGCGCAGAGCTCTGTCATCTTTTTAAATGCTCTTTAATTGTCTGGCCCCGGGGGAGCCCTAGAACACACAAACTGTAAAAACCTGCATGTCTGGTCTCCTGCCTGTCTCTCTGTCTTTCTGTCTCTCGTACATTGGTCTCTGTCTTCTTCTCTCTTGTTCTTCTCTCCCTTGAATCACAAACATGCAAACAACCACGCATGGCGCTCTATGTTGTCAGAAACTTAAGCTACGAATGTGTTCAGATTGCACCTGTCCTGACAGTTCTGATGAATGTGTGCAAGGTCAAATGTGAATCCATGTAATCCAGTTTTCTACTGTGGGGGAGAATGAGAATTCCTGTGTCTGCATACAACACTGCAGCAGCTGATTTCGCAAAGAAGAGAAATGCGTGTTTAAAATTAGTTTATAAAGTAGTTAGTTGGATAAATATGTGCATAATCTAAGTCACAGGGCTAATACACGCTGTATATTTGTATGCACTTGTGTAAACATGCACATGTGTTAAAGCTAAGCAGTGGAGGTGTATTGTTGAGCAGAGCTGTTACTGATCTGTTAGCATGAGTAATTGAACAGAGCTAATCTCAGCATGCCTTCTCTCTTCACACAGAGACATAAACATGGCATCTTTAAAGTTCTTTTAAAAAAGAGGAAAAGCTGCTCATCTAGTCCAAACACCTCCAGGGTGTTATATGCTGAGGTTGATACTTTTTGCATATTGTGATTATATGCTGTGTTGATGTTGTGGTTTTGTCTGCCGATGCTCAGTTGTATATATCTATAGTTCTATATATGATTAGATAGATAATGTGCAATGTGATTTAGTTGTCAGCACAGATTGGTATCTTAAAACCACTCTCTTTTCAGTGCTTTTCAGTGCCAGCAGTGCTAACGGCAACACACCCTGTCAGCATCTGACAATTCATTTTATCACATTCGCTCCTAGATTGGCACATCTCAGATATTTGACTCCTACTTCTGTATGTATGACACATTTGGCGTGTTGTACTTCAGTGTCACTTTAATAATGAGCTGAGTGTCAATAATATTCTATTCACGTGTTTCAAGTTTGTTTGTTTGTTTACGATTGGAGGAATCAAATTCTTCTCAGGGCCCCAGAAAAGGCTCGTCCAGCCTTGGGCTGACTGAATGGGTCAAACATACAGCTGTTAGCATGTGTGCCGACGTTTGTACATGCCACTGAAAAAGTATGCGTGCACTCATATTCTCCCTCTGCCTCCTTCTTTCTCACACTCGCGCTCTCACTCACACACGCTATCAAACAGTCTGCATCAGATCAAAGCCGGTGCTCCCTCCCATCTCCTCCCCCAGCCTCCCTCTCTCCGCTGTGCTCTCTGGGCTGTAAACACTATCCAAGCGACGGCAGCCTTGAAGACACAAAGACAAGTAGCTGCCTGACACCTGACACTAACTTGAGAGCACTCACCGTGGTCTACCTGGGAATAAAACACACACACACACACACGCACACAAGGCTACCTGAGCTCCTTGCAGCAAGAGGAGGCCATTCAGGTGGAGAACAGACAAAGTCGCCATGCAGCAAACCCCCCCAACACACACGCACACACACACACACTCCATCCTCCTCACCCACATCCCCTGCCCCACAAACACACTGCCCCCCTTGCAAAAACCTCTTCCCCACCTTAGCCCTGCACATCCAACAGCTACCGGTGTCAATAGAAGTGTGTGTGTATTTGTGCACACTTGTATGCAGATGTCTATGGATGCATGTGCTTACAAATGTGTCTGTGTCTGTATTTGTGCATGCCTGGGCTGTGCAGAGGCAATTTAAGGCTAACTCAGGTATACTCAGCGGAAGCAAGCGAGACGCTGTGAGTCGCCAGTGGCGGCAACCTAGGTGTGTACTCTAGCTTTTCATGTGAAACCACCTGAAAGCCAACAAAAGGTCCCTCTCCTTCCCTCCGTCCCTCCCCCCATCCCTCTCTTCCTCTCTGCATCTCACAGTACAAAGGAAAGAAATGAATGAAAGAAAGAGCAGCGGACGAAGGGGGATGAGGTAAGGGGATGGGGATGCAAGGGTGGGGCAGGGTGGGTGATGAGGAGGGGGTGCTGGCAAGTGGGCAAACAGGGGTGGAGGTATTTTCCCCTGTGTTATGGCAGAATAGTGGACAAGGGGAAGTGGTTAGTCATGAAGTTTAGCAAAGCACTCCATCACACGCCGGTAAGAGCTCCTCACCTCAGCTGGGGGGTCAGAGGTTTGTGTCATTCTGTAAAACATTTCCAGGATTGTTATTGATACAGCATTTGTATTTTGATGCTTCGTGTCAAATTAAAAGTTAGCAGCTGTTGTACAGCTCAGTTGGGCTTTCATAGTTTACATATGCATGTCAGCATTGTTTCCTTTATAATAATCCAGATAAACTTGCAATTATATCACAGGTTAAAGTTACCTTGTATAACCTTTAAAATGACAACCCAAAACAGCCTTGATGTCCCGTAATATTCATTGGGAACAATTTGTTTATTTATTTGTTTCATTTAATTATCTTAAGGCTAATTTTGATTTGCAGTCAGCAGCATTTAACAAACAGGACAGGACAGTACATCACACACACCACGTCAGCAAGACGTGCATGTTGAACAAATTTAAAGGAGGGATGTTTGTGCACAAAGAAACGAGTCTCCAGCCACGCTAGCAGCTCTGTGCTTTGAGCTACATGCTAACATCAGCATGCTAACCTACATAATGACAGTGCTAAAACGCTGATGTTTAGCAGGTACAATGTTGACTGCATTCACCATCTTAGTTTAGCATGTTAGCATGTAAACATTTGCTAATTAGCATTAAACACACAGCTGAGGCTGATGGGAATGTCGTGAGTTTTATAAAGCAAAGTGTTGCACAAGTCAAAATTCTGACTTGATGGTCATCCATATAATCTAAAAAGTTTAGAACATTATGTTTTTATCTTAGCATACCTTAATATTAAGATATATTTGCATCACATTTGCTTGCAACACGTGGTAAAATTATTATAAGGATGAAAGGGTAAAATAGAAGCAGTATTAATAGCATCGCCCTACTGACAGAAGGAAATGCTGACAAATGTTCAGCAAAAAAAAAAAAAAAGAAATATGTAACCTAAAAATGGGGACTAGAACCAGTGTAACTAAGCATCTCAATGAAAAATACAAAAAATGTAATAGTGCTGCTTGAATATTTTTTTTACTGTCATGGGTGCAATTACTAACAATAAACATAAGAGGGCGCCCGTCCAACATTCCACTGTGGGCTGTGCACAGGAGCAGATAACTTCAGGTAGCAAAGGTAAAGTCTTATCAGCAGTGACAGAAAAAGAGACAACTTATTCCTCCCATCAGCGAGCTTTTAGTCTATAGCAAGTGTTGAGAGACTCAGAATAGTAAGTAAGCACAGGCTGCACAGTGAAGCTTTCCCTCTTTTCATCTTATTAATCATTAAGATCATTTTGACATAGTATCAGCCAAGGTTATTATGCTGTGAAATTTTCATTGGCACACATCAAACAATACATCTGCCCATTAAGCTAAATAATTCCACTTGATATTAAGATGGCAGATTTCTTTAAACCCCCAAACACTTTCCCTTACATGAAGGTGTCTCTGTCATACAAAGACAAAGCTGTCTTGTGTTTTGATCTCCACTCTGCTTGTTTTCTCTGCAGTGACAGTGTGATATACGAGGGTTAATATGGTGAAATAGGCTGACTAAAGCAGACAGGTCTGCACCTGCACCCTGCCAAAGAGAGAGACGCTGCACTCTGTTTGATGCTATTCTGAGCAACGCCAGTGGCGTTGCAATCAGAGGGTGTGTGTTTTCGAGTGAATTTATAGGTGCGTGTGTTTGTCTGTGTGACTGTTACACCTGTAAATACCAACTATAAAAAGTTGATTGACCTAGAAATAAAGTTGTGATCACTGTGGGAAAGACTGCTTTGTGTATGCATGAGTGTGAGTGATGAATGTTTGTGCCGTCGTACCCAGTTCTGCGTGATACTATCAGACGTGTCAGTGTGGACGGAGACTGATGTGGAATGTTAACAGTGACTGAAAGTATTGGACTGTCTCCATAGAGTCCCATCCATGCAGAACCGAGATAGGACTCAAAGGAGACTCAGTGCAGTGAGAGGTGAAGAGAGGAGCCTTATTATTGCAGGTTTCACACGAGCCTCAGAGAATTCCAGTCATCTGAAAAGTATATAGCAGCAGTTGAAAGATTACAGGTATAAACACTAAAAATAGGCACCTGGAAAGTGTGAACTTATCATCACTGAGAGCACGATTACAATAATCTTATTAAATCGTACAATTATATTGTCTGAGCTTCTCTCTGTGGGCTCCGGAGTTGGCTTTCAAATTAGCTGATAAAATGGCGCCATCTTCAGCCAAAAGACGGAACAGCATCACTGCAGCAGGTCAGGAACTGAACGACCAGCTGATGGCGACATCCCTCTTGTCTCGCAGTATGCCTGCAGTGGTAGAGCATGAGATTAGTGTTTGCAGATGTACTGTTGAATTCACAGGCAGCACAGTCAGGTTAGACACTGACAGACACAGAAGCTCCTTGAACTTGAAGTTTTCTACCATCTCAAATGTTTCGTACATACATACATCCCTACAAGACACAGTTAAACCAGGCAGCAATGTATCAAGACATCATAAAATCATACAAAGCAGTAATATACAATGATAAGTTAACACATTAACTAGCTATAAAATCATCAAGGTGGAAATTCTATATGGTTTGCTTGGGAACGTCTGAAGGCTCTAGACCCCACGATGGTCGAGCAGGCAAATGATGCAGTGAGTTGAAAAGCAGAAGAGGATCTGAGAGTATGTATGCAGCTACACA